>JACXGM010027070.1:0-14595 GCA_016801145.1 Umbra pygmaea
AAAGGTTGTAAAAGTTTGCCAGGCATTTATAGAATAAATCAGACTTTGTTTGATGTGTCTATGTCAATCACAGAAAAAGTTATTGATTTTCAATAATATTTTCGAATATCCGTTGAATGTCTGTTGAATGTCTGTTGAATGTCTGTTGAATGTCTGATGAATGTAAATGTGGGAATATAAAACCAATTTTACCTCCATATAAGCCACAGCTACTGAAACAGTCAAGCTACATTCACTGTAAATCCGAATTCGCTCTGTCAACCGAAATAATTTTTGGAAACTGCTTGCACTCAAAACTTTTAGTTTAATAAACTATGGTAACATGAAAATATTGAGTACACTAGACACAAATAAATGTGTCACATGACCCTTGTTTGACTGTGAATTTATGTCTGATGAACTTAACTTTTTTTAATCATAAAACATAACTGATTTATGTTTTCTGAGCATTCAATTGTATGTCATATACACTCAAAAAAATTACATTGTTCCCACAAAATCTAATTAGTTTTAAATGATTTGTTGTAATCTTGTTATATGAACTCAAATTCATTTAGTCAAGACTACATTGTAGTAACATAAAATTATTAAGTACAATATTAAGCCACACCTCCAGTAAAATTTCCCAGTATACATTGCCTTGTGTTACCTCTGGTTCAAACCAAATGGTTCAACCCATAATGGTTTAACCCTACAGGCAAAGCACCTTTCCTGTAAAGGTAAAGGGAATTCCCTTTTGGAATCCAGTTTCAGTTATATCAGCAAGATGGTAATCCTTCGGTATCTTGAACAGTCATGACAGTTGCGGGTGCAAAATAATTTTTCATTAAATTATCGTATTATTTGAAAGAATGTATGCATTTGATATTAGTTTAGCAAGGGTGGAATTAATTAATAATTAATAATTAATAATAATTCGTTCAGCTTATATAGCGCTTTTCAAGAACCCAAAGCGCTTTACACAGTGAGGGGGAAAGCCCACCTCATCCACCACCAATTAGTCAATATCCATTCAAAACACTAAAATAATTAAACAATTCCAGCATTTCAACATACAGCAGAGCATGCTGGGAAATATCACATGAAAATTATGACTGCTTGTCAAATGAACATAAAAACATTGAGTATACATTTTAACTACCAGTTACTAAGTTTAATTAACTATCAAAATGTATGCTAAGTGCACAGTATATGGGTTTTTCATTGGCCTTGAACTAATTAAGCAATGTTTACTTATTTTAGTAGAGTAAACTCAAAATTCAAAAATTGTTGACTTAACGTAAAATAATTATGTCAACCTCACAAGGGGTGAATGTTTGTGTTAAGTGAACATAAAGTTTTTATGTTGTTTTGACAGTCATTAACATTTGTGTGGACTTAACAATAACATTTTGTGTCATGGGCAGATTGGGGTTTACAGTGTACGATCTCATGGTATGTCGGTCATATAACTGCCAATAGACGCAATTTCATGAAGTCTCCAATGTAACCAGATCAGCAATTAGCTGTTGGAGATGGAATTCTCTGGTCTTTCCTGTCTCACACTGGAGTTGTGTCCACAAAAATTCACCTTTGTTCCCTGAGAAGCCTAATCAAAATACTTAACTACATGGGATATGAAGTCGAGTCTGACTCTGTTTAATAGAACATTGTTCCTGATACCCAGTCTGACCCTGTTTAATAGAACATTGTTCCTGAGACCCAGTCTGACCCTGTTTAATAGAACATTGTTCCTGAGACCCAGTCTGACTCTGTTTAATAGAACATTGTTCCTGAGACACAGTCTGACTCTGTTTAATAGAACACTGTTCCTGAGACCCAGTCTGACCCTGTTTAATAGAACACTGTTCCTGAGACCCAGTCTGACTCTGTTTATTAGAACATTGTTCCTGAGACCCAGTCTGACTCTGTTTAATAGAACACTGTTCCTGAGACCCAGTCTGATTCTGTTTAATAGAACACTGTTCCTGAGACCCAGTCTGACCATGGTCATCTAGTTTGTAGTAGTTTGTGTGATCTGAATTAGTGCACCATCTTTTTTGACACACTTCTGCAGGAGAATAGTGCAGAAGGTTTGGAGTACCCGAGGTGCACTAGTGCTACTACTGCAGACACACACCTGATCTCACTCCATCCCCGTCTTTCTCCTTTTTCTTTTAATTCTTCAGAAACAGAGAGGGTCTCCAAGGTGACAGCAGGGCTCTTGAAGTCGAGGACCGGAGAGTTTGATCTGGAATCTATTCTGTTCTTGAAGCTAAGAGGTCTGGGTAAGATGACATTGTCAGCTTCTATCTGTAAATCTACCTTAAATTAGACACTCTGGTCCCCCTTGCTCATTTCAGAAATGTTATGGAGGAGCAATAAGATGTTGTGTGTGATTGTCTCTTCAATTCTTTTTTCTTTTGTTTGTCTGAATTGTATGCTGTTTGTGTATGCTTTGAGAACCTCCCCAAATGTTTGTCTGTATCTGAATTGTACATGTTTGACATGTTTACACAGGGTACAGCTGTAAAAGAGACCTAGGTCTCAGTCTGTTTTTCCCTGTCAAAATAAAATTTAAATGAAAAATATCTGGACCTTAAATATAAGAGATTGTCATACAACACTCCCTATCTAAGTCTTGGCTGCTTCACATACTGTAGGGCCTTAGCGAGCTACGTACTTTGTGTTAACAGTGAGAGCTGTGGTTTAATCTGTGCTGGGTCTGTGTTTTACAGGAATCTTTGATCTAGGCTGTATCGGGGAGTGTATAACTCTAGAGAGACTGGATCTGTCTTGTAACAACATCACCAACTTGGCTCCACTGTCTTCACTGAGACTGCTTCTCGTGCTCAATGTGTCGGCCAACCGGATCACCAGCTTAGGTAATGACATGACGAGTTAGCGATGAATGCTTGCCATGCTTTTTTCTGCTTTCTTCTTTGTGTCGTTTTCTTAGTGTCGTCTTCTTAGTGTCGTCTTCTTAGTGTCGTCTTCTTAGTGTCGTCTTCTTAGTGTCGTCTTCTTAGTGTCGTCTTCTTAGTGTCATCTAGGGATGGGCATGATTAATCGATGATCAATAATTGATCATTAAGAATTTCGTTGATCACGTTAATTTGTTATCGATTAAACTAATGCAGGTTACGTTGTGTATAAGTTTTGAAGCAATTAAATTAATTTCACTGTGTGGCAGTAATTAAACATTTAACCATACAAGGGCAATATTTAATGCCATACTCAGTTACCTGTAAGTTTCCGTTTTGATTTCAAAAGTAATCATAAAGAAATCAGGTTCCCCAGGCAGAGTATGTGAGCGGAGCGGAGTGGGATCGGCCCAGAAGCCTCTTGCTCCAGTAGCGCTCACTTCACATGGTCAGGACATGCCCAGCCTGATGAGCCATACGTGTGTAGGTTACTTGGCTGCAGTGGCGGGCCATAAAAAATTAGCATGTCAACATGTTCTGGGAGGAGACGCGAGCGCAACCTATTAACAAATAGACCAGCCGCGTCTATATGCTCCTTAGCTATCATTTTAGTAATTGGCATAGTGATCTGCTCACTGCGCCGAGCATCCAAATTACATCTACCCAAAAAACTAGCCATTGACAGCTGGGTGCTGCCTGAGGAGGATGAAGCTACTGCCGGGTGCTTTGATCTCAGGTGGCTATGCGTCGTATTTGTGGAGGTGTGGTATGCCAGCTTTGCATGGCATAATTTACACTCAAATTTAGTCCCACACAGGTCTTCTTCGTTGTTGCATGGTTGGTCGCAGAGTTAACGGTCACTCACGAGGTCACGACAATGCACTTCTGTTGTTTGTTTACACTGTGTCAGAGCCCGTCTTATTAGACATTCTCTATGTACACAATGCAGGTAGCCTAGATCGCAGCACTAGGGGGTTTTATTTATGTTAGTAACACCTTGTGTCCCCGACAGGAAAATACGCAGCTGCGCAATCTGTGACATTAGGCGCAGCGTCAGTTATGTAGAACACATTGGAATTGCGCGAAAATATAACAATTTTCAAAAAAGCTAATATTAGATCGAATTTCGCATGCAGTTCAACTACTTGACTATTCGAAGATCGTGGCTCATCCCTAGTGTTAAGTTAGGGTTTTGCTATGTTAGTGTCATTAAAGTAAAGTGTTGTGTAATGTTAGTGTTGATTAAGTCGCAAAAATGTTAGGGACACTAGATATTGTTTGACTCAGATCTAGTTGTAATAATTATGTTTTTGTGTTCTGCATGATTATTGTCCATAGTGACTTGTATTCTGGACCCAATTGACTAGTGTCATTAGTGTTGTGCTACGTTAGTGTTGTTAAGGTTGTGTTATCTTAGTGTTAGGATAGGGTTTTGCTATATTAGTGTCATTAAAGTTGTGTTAGTTTAGGGTTAAGTTAGGGTTTTGCTATGTTGGTGTCATTAAAGTAAATTGTTGTAATATGTTAGTGTTATGTTATTGTTGTGAATATTTAGTGATATGCTTAGTTATTCTGTGTAATGTTGGTGATTTTAGTGTTGTGTTCATGTTGTGTAATGTTTATGTTTTTGTTATATCAGTGTTGTTAGCTTGACATCCAGGGGTATGTAGAGTGCCTATAGACAAAATGTTTTCTCTGATTTGTCTGTTTTTAGAAGCCATTTCCAGCTGTGACAGTTTACAGAGTCTGAATGTGTCTGGAAACCTCATATCAAGGTAAACATAACCCACAATGTTCTGTTGATTTTTATTGAACTAAGAATTCAAATCAGGTGTTTTATCTTAGAACCTGAGATGCTAGGAACAGGGTTGGACAGAACCTACAGGGCATTAGATGGCAAGGAACAGGGTTGGACAGAACCTACAGGGCATTAGATGGCTAGGAACAGGGTTGGACAGAACCTACAGGGCATTAGATGGCTAGGAACATGGTTGGACAGAACCTAGAGGGCATTAGATGGCTAGGAACAGGGTTGGACAGAACCTACAGGGCATTAGATGGCTAGGAACAGGGTTGGACAGAACCTACAGGCCATTAGATGGCTAGAAACAGGGTTGGACAGAACCTACAGGGCATTAGATGGCTAGGAACAGGGTTGGGTAGCCCTGGTGTAGACTGTTTAAAGTGATAAATGTTGTTTTTGTTGTTAATTTTCTACAGTATTGACAACATCCACTGCCTTCGGTCACTAAGGAAGCTGGAGAACATTCGCTTGAAAGACAACACCTATAACTACACCAACCCCGGTGACTCACCTCAATACATTCACAAGTCGTATGCAAAAGTTCTAGACAATTTCCATGATTTCCATTTATAAATTAGTGGGTGTTTGGATCAGCAATTTTTTTTAATTTTTTTTCAAACATGTATTTATTGGGTTTTAGTTTATTTTACAACAAAGGCAAGTACAACGAAAAGAAACACAAACGGATGGTATGCACGAACGGAACAGTCGTACATAGCCCATCCATCCGCCCTCCCCACATCTGAAGAAATGCTGAAGTTCTGTTAAGTTATGGTACCATCACTAGAATACTAAAGTGATATATGCAAATAAGCAGTAATTTACACAGTGAAGAAAAAAAAAATTACAGTATGAACAGATCTATAAGAAAAAATAAAGAAATAAATATAATAATAATAATAATATAAAAGATATATAATCATATATATATATATATAAATTATATACATATATTAAGATTTATATATAAATTAGAATAAAAATAAATTAGAATAAGTTAAAACTAAAAAGGGTTTATATATAAAAGGGGAGGTACAGCCACAGACACAATCAAATCGGTACGATACTCCCTACATCACTCATATAGTTTCATTGTCCAGGAAATTATAAAAAACTCTCCAAATACTCCAAAACCTATCGATCTTGTTTTTTATGAAGTAACTTATCTTTTCCATTGCCAGATAGGAAGTGACTCCGTTTAACCATTCAGAGACGCCACATGTGGTTGTTTTTTTCCATGACTTAGCAAGGCACCTTTTAGCCTCTAAAAGACACATACTAATTAAAAGCTTTTCATCATTAGTTATCCCAAAATTGACAGGATAAATATTCAGGATACATAACTTAGGATCAGTAGGAACCACCTTGCCAATAATACAACCAATAACTGTCAGTACCTTTTTCCAGAAGCGTAAAACCTGCGGACAGCTCCACATACAATGAAACAGTGACCCCCTTTGATGGCTACACTTAATGCACGTGTCGGGAAGATTAGGGTTAAAGCGGTGCAGCTTTATAGGAGTAATGTATTGTCTACTCAACCATTTATATTGCAGTAGTCTAGAGTATGTGTTAACCGACTGAGTTTTCACCAAAGAGCAGGCCTCTGACCATTCTTCCTCAGAAACATATAAATCCATATTCCAGGCCCGCAATATATCATTTGAGGACTCTTTAGATCCACTAACAAACAGATTGTAAAGCACAGACACCTGACCCCTAGTTCTTAAGTACTTTAAAGTAGTGTCTTCTAAAATGGACAAGGGGGGGAGCGCCAGGCTATTGCACTGCTTAGATAGAACGTAATTTCTGATTTGGAGATATTTAAAAAAATGTTTTGTAGGAATACCAAATTTGGATTTAAGTTCCTCAAATGACAAATTCCTTTCCATTGTACAAATCAAATATTTTAGCAAGACCTTTGGAGGACCAAAGTTTAAAACCTGGGTCTGCCCTGCATGGGTAAAAGTCAGTGTTACCAAAGATGGGTATGAATTGGGAAAGGTGTTTTGTCCTACCCCAGTAAGCAATGGCTCTATGCCAAATCCTTATCGTATTTTTCAAGAAAGGATTTTTGGTATTTTTAAGAAGCTTTTTCCTATCTGCTGAATACAAGTACAGATGTAATGGTATTGTAATATTCTGCGATTCCATTGCAACCCAAGCTGGGGGGTGGTCATTGACAAAGTAAAACATACCAGCCCTAATCTGTGCAGCCCAAAAGTACCACAGGAAGTTCGGAAATTGCAGTCCACCTCTGTCATATGGCAAATACAACAAGGAAAGTCTAAGTCTAGGCCGTCTATTATTCCAGATGAAGTTTGAGAATGTTTTGTTAAGCAATTTAAAGAAGGAAGGAGCTGGAGAAAGTGGGATTGACTGGAAGAGGTATAAAAATTTACTTAAAACTGAAATTTTTAGGATATTAATGCGACCGATTAAGGATATTGGCAATTTGGTCCATCTATCTATCAACTGTGTGACATTCTCCACAAGGGGGTCATAGTTAACTGAAATAATTTTGTCAATAGTGGGGATAATTTTGACTCCTAAATAAGTAAAACCTTGTTTTGACACCGTAAATGGTGTAGAGATCGGGGGACTATTCCTCTCATTTTCTGTCAAAAACATTATCACTGATTTACTGTTGTTTATTTTATAGCCTGAGAAGGTACCAAATGTTTTCATCAACTTCAGCAGGCCAGGTATAGTTTTTCCCAATCTGGAGCAAAATAAAATGACATTATCCGCGTACAACGAGATACGATGATCTACGTCTCCGACCTTAATTCCTGTAATGTCAGCATGCTTGCGGATTGCCATAGCAAGTGGCTCCATGGCCAGGACGAAGAGTAAGGGAGAAAGAGGGCAGCCCTGTCTCGTTCCTCGGTTAAGCCTAAAAGGCGTTGACACAAGTCCATTAGTTAGTATCTTGGCGTGTGGGTTGGAATACAGAAGCCGGATCCATCTGAGAAAACCGACACCCAGACCAAATCTACGCAGGACATCAAATAAGTATCGCCACTCTATCCTGTCAAAGGCTTTCTCTGCGTCCAGCGAAAGGACAGGGTGGTCGGGAAGGCCATAGCTATTAAATAAAACATTAAGCAGTCTCCTCGTATTATGGAAACCCTGTCTGCCCTGTACAAATCCACTCTGGTCCAAGTGGACCATCCGAGGAAGGACTGGTTCTAACCTCCTCGCCAGCACTTTGCATAAAATCTTAAGGTCATTATTTAGAAGCGAGATCGGTCTATAAGAGCCACACTGAGTTGGCCCTTATTGCTGTGTTTAGCGAAGGAGGGAGGGATCCCACATCAAATGATTCCCTGTACATATCGAGAAGGGGTGGTATTAATTTGGATTTAAATATTTTGTATATTTCAATTGGAATTGCATCTGGCCCTGGTGTTTTACCTCCCCCCAGGCCAAATATGGCCTCAGATATTTCCCCAGTCTCAAGATTGCGGTCCAGTGGGTCTAGCAATTGTTTATCTACTAGGTCAAAAGACAGGAGTCCTTTTGCATAATCGGGGCCAAACCTAAGTATTCAGAGGTATATAAGTTCTGATAGAAACACTGAAAGGTGTCACTTATCTTTCCCGGGTTCGAAGTAGTGTCTCCTTTTTCTGTCACAATGGAATTTATTGCCCTCTCGGTTTCCATCTGTTTTATGCGCCAGGCAAGTAGCTTACCCGCCCTCTCTCCCTGTTCATAATACGATTGTTTTAATCTCATCAAGCTTTTTGTCGCCTTATTTATAGACAGAACATTATACTTTGCTTTGAGTTTGTTAAGTTCCATAAAGAGTAGCCGGTTGGGACTTTCAAAAATTTTGGTCTCGGTTTCTTTAATTGCTTTTTCAAGTTTCTCTAATTCTAGTCTCTGAGATTTATATTTAAAGCTGGTAAAACTTATCATTTGGCCTCTCAGAAAGGCCTTAAATGCTTCCCACCTCACAGAAGCAGTTGTCTGATTAGTGTTGCTTTCAAAATATAAATCTATTTGTTTACCAAGGTACTCTATAAAGCATGGGTCCCTAAGCCAGAATGATTGTAAGCGCCATCTTGGGGGGGGTGGTACCCCATTCAAAATTTAATAAGAAGTGAGGTCGGAGCGTGATCTGAGATTAGGATGCTATCATACCAGCATTTAGAAATTTTTGAAATCAACTCTGCTGAGACCAGATAATAATCGATTCTAGAAAAGTTTTGATGAGTGCCGGAGTAACATGAGAATGTCCTCTGGGTAGGATATTTACTTCTCCATACATCTATCAGATTAAAATCTTTCATGCACTGAAGCAATTATTTTCTAGTCAAGGGATGAGAGGTGTCAACACCTGTGGATCTGTCCAATTCCGGTCGGAGTGTGCAATTAAAGTCTCCACCCATGATAATTTGGCCAGGTAAAGCAGCTAGCAACAAGAAAAGCTGTCTAAAGAAGGCAGGGTTATCTATATTCGTCCCATATACATTGACCAAATTTATTCTAACTGAAAGAAGTTCACATTCAATAATAAGGTATCTGCCAAGCCGGTCTTCAGTGGCACATATAAGCTTAAAGGGCACAGTTTTGTGTATAAGAGTTATTACCCCTCTTGAGTTGGAGCTAAAAGAGGCTGAAAACACCTGACCCGGCCATCTCCTTCTCACCCTCGTCACATCCTCCAAGGTCAAATGTGTCTCCTGTAGAAAGATTATTTTGGCTTTAAGCTGCCGGAGCCTGTCCATAACCTGTTTAAGCTTGACGATCTTATTTAGTCCTCTAACATTCCAGGATGTAAACTGAATATCAGAGGCCATAGCTGAGAATTTTCACCTCCTTAATGCCCTGACAGATATATGTAAAGTGGCTGTAAACACAAGAAAATACATTTAAAAAAAAACACAGAAGAAACCAGAAGATTAAAAAAATAAAGAACACCCCACACACTATCAAAAAAAAATGCAAACAGAACAGAGTGCATTTCCCCAATTGAAATACACCCAACCTTCCCACAGTTTACACATCCAAAGGAGCTCTAAACTGAACTCAATTATGGAGCTGCGCTGGTCCACCTGAGCAAGCATCATAGGAGGAACAGCATGCCCAGCGAATAGAACCGAGCCCCCCCATCCTCCGTATTGCAGTATTGTAGGCAGTAACAGTAACAGCCAAGCAGACAAAGTTTAACCTGAACCATAATTACGTAACATCATAGAAGAAAAACAGACGTAAAGTGATACTAATTTCAGATCGCATCAGCAGGGCCAGTCGGGCCAGAAGCGTGGCCAACAAGGTACTGCCATATTGAAACCTAAATGGGTCAGTCAAAAAACAGTACAGAACCAGAATGTATTTTAAAGGGCGTGCTGTAGTGATGATATGCTTCGTTTACCCGCATTCTCCATGTTGCTGGTTCCGGATTTCTTTCACAAAATCATCCGCAGTCTTCACCGTGTCAAAAGTGTGGCGCTTCCCCTTGAAAGTGATCAATAGTGTGGCCGGGTGAGCAACTCCATATCGCAGCATCGGAATGGAGAGGGCTGCCAATTTTTTTTTCACTGGGTCGAAGGCTTTCCTGCATTTGAGAAGGTCAGCGGATATGTCAAGAAAAAACATTATTCTCTGGTTGTCTAGTAGTATGGGTCCCTTCAGCCTAGCCGCTCTTAAGATTTGTGTCTTGTCCGCGTAATTCAATAGCTTCATTATCACCACCCTAGGCCGTGACGACTGTTGCGGTCCACCACTGTCAGCCCTGCTAACTTCGTTGGCCCTACCGAGCCTGTGGGCCCGCTCAATTAACAAGGGACCGGGAAAAATATCGGCACCAAGCACCTTCGGCAGCCATCCCTCAAGATACACGCACATATCGGCCCCTTCCTTGCCTTCGGGAATGCCTACCAGGCGCAGGTTAGATAGTCGACTGCGGTTTTCCAGGTCGTCAACCTTGAACGCTAACTCCTTAATGGTAGCTTTCATGGACTTGTTGTCTGCTAGCAGTGACGCAATGTCATCTTGGTTGGCACCAATTCTGTCCTTGGCCTCCGTTACACGGACTATAACCGCTCTCACGTCAGCCTTTAGCCCCTGCACCGCGCTTAAAAGCCCATCAAGCTTTGCTGCGAAGTCATCCTTCAACGCCTGAATTGCAGTCAGAATTTGGTTGGAATCCGTTGCAATACCAGTCCCCGGGGGTGCATCGCTAGCACTGTTAACTTCTTTGTTAGCTTGTTCCGAAGGGCTTCAAAAGTTTTTGTGTCTGCTTGGGTGGTTTTGGAGCCATCGGAGCAGTCAACGTATTAATGAAACTTAAGGCAAATGTACGAGTTAATTAAGACTGCTTAACTGGCCGTCCACAACAAATTCCCAGGAGGGGCTCGGAAACACGACCGCTCAGCACTGCGCCATAACCGGAAGTCAGCAATTTCATTTTGATCTGTCAGATAACTAAAGGACACAGTAATATTTCGGTAGTGAAACGAGGATCATTTGATTAACAGATGATGTGCAATATGCATCAAAACAAAATTAGACAGGTGCATAAATTTGGCACCCTTGTCGTTTTGTTGATTTGAATACCTGTAACTACCTAGCACTGTTTAATTAGGACACAATTGGTTTGGTGAGCTCATTAAGCCTTGAACTTAATGGACAGGAGCATCCAATCATGAGAAAAGGTATTTAAGGTGGCCAATTGCAAGTTGTTGTTCTCTTTGACTCTCCTCTGAATAGTGGCAACATGGGGGCCTCAGAACAACTCTCAAATGACCTGAAAACAGATTGTTCAACATTATGGTTTAGGGGCAAGCTACAAAGAACTGTCGCAGAGATTTAAGCTGTCAGTGTCCCATGTGAGGAACATAGTAAGGAAATGGAAGACGACAGGCACAGTTCTTGTTAAGGCCAGAAGTGGCAGGCCAAGTAAAATATTGGAGAGGCAAAGGCAAAGGATGCTGAGAACGGTAAAAAAAAGCCCACAGACCACCTCCAAAGACCTACAAATCATCATGCTGCAGATGGTGTCACTGTGCGTCATTCAGCAATTCAGCGCACTTTGCACCAGGAGAAGCTGTGCTGGAGAGTGATGCGGAAGAAGCCTTTTTTGCACACGCCACAGAGTCACTTGAGGTACAGTATGCAAACACACATTTGGACAAGCCAGCTTTGGTCATAACAAGGGTGTTATGCATGATGGCAAAATAACACAGTGTTTCAAGACAAACACTTGCCACCCACAGTAACATTTGGTGAAGGTTCCATCATTCTGTGGGGCTGTGTGGCCAGTGATGGTACTGGGAATCTTGTTAAGTTGAGGGTTGCATGGATTCCACTCAATATCAGCAGATACTTGAGAATAATGTAGAGGAATCAGTCACAAAGTTTAAGTTATGCTGGGGCTGGATGTTTCAACAAGACAATGACCCAAAACACTGCTCAAAATCTACTCTGGCATATATGCAGAGGAACAAGTACAATGTTCTGGAATGGCCATCCCAGTCCCCAGACCTGAATATCATTGAAAATCTGTGGGGTGATTTGAAGTGGACTGTCCATGCTCGGCAAACCTAACTGAACTGGAGATGTTCTGCAAGGAGAAATGCTCCAAAATACCTTCATCCAGAATCCAGACACTCAATACAGGCTATAGGAATTAGTCTAGAGGCTGTTATTTCTGCTAAAGGAGGCTCAACTAAATATTGATGTTATTTGATAGATCAAAAGGAAATTCCTGATCCAAACACCCAATTATTTATAAATGAAAGTCATGGAAATTTTAGGGGTGCCTAAACTTTTACATACGACTGTATGTAGAAGTTCGAGGCGTAATAACATAACTACTTTCTCCTTCCAGCGAACCATTTCTTGATATTTAATATACACCATTCCAGTCTTAAGTATAAATCAAGTAGAAATGTTGTGTTTCAGTTTGTAAGAACTCAACCTACAGAAACATTATCCTGGAAATGTTCCCTAACATCAGAGTTTTGGATGGTGAGATATTTACCTTTATAACATGTTCCATTAAAGAAAACCCATATGTGTCACGTTACAATTATCTGACCTGTTTTCTGCTTTGTTTCAGGTGAAAGAGTGGTTGGACGAGGCAGTGACTTATATCAATTATGCAAAGACATTGATGAAACTATCAAAGGTAATTATTACAACGAGCTTGCTACCGTTAGACCTTTTCAGGCCAGAGTAGTTCTTCGTAATTGTACGTCTTTTTCACCAGATTTCACATTGGATCAAAGGCATTGAACTAGAAGGGAATGACTCTTCCTGTTCCATCAATTTCCAGCTGGTGCTTACAGGAATGGACAGCTGCCAGAGCGAAGTGATTATTATAAGCCCTGGGTGGAGAACAACTTCTGGGAGATCAAGAGATCAAACAATGCCATTATAGACGAGGCCTACAAACAGTTCAATGGTAATACCTTTATGTTATGTTCAGAGTTGGGTAACAAGTTACTTTTACATTTGGTAAAAGTGATCTGATTACTGTAATCAATAGTATTTTCTATAAACACAATCAAAAATGAGTGAATTTGACTTTTGTGCTACAACAGGCTGCCCATGTTTTGGTCTGTTTATGAAATATCACAATAATAATAATAATAAGCTTTATATTATATAGCGCCTTTAAAATCTCAAAGCACTTTACATAAAAATTATAAAATTAAAAGATACATGACAGTCCAGACAGTAAAAACTAAATAAGCAATAAAAATAAAAACCATTAAAATAAGTATGGTGTCAAGTGATCACATGAATCACGTAAAAGCTACCCTAAAAATGTAAGTTTTTAGTGACGATTTGAAAACACTAAGGAATTCTGCATTCCTAATCTCAGAGGGCTGGGAATTCCACAATTTAGGAGCCAAAATAATAATGCCCGATCACCCATGGTTTTTAGTCGTGTTGTTTGGACAGTTAAAAGACCAGCTTCAGAAGAGCGTAAAGCACGTGTCGGAGCATAGGGGGTTAAAACCTCACACAAATATCGAGGGGCCAAATTATTCGAGTGCTTATAAGTGACCATAAGAATTTTAAAATCAGTACGAAAACTAACAGGAAGCCAGTGCAATTTTTCCAAGATAGGTGTAATGTGGTCCCTTGCACTGGTCCTAGTCAGAATTCTAGCTGCTGAATTTTGTACCAACTGTAATTTACTTATGGTAGCTATAGAACTTCCAGCCAGCAAGGCATTACAGTAATTATTACGTGAAAAAACAAAAGTGTTGATTAACTTTTCAGCCACAGAGAAAGTCAACGTAGAACGTAATTTGGCAGTGTTTCTGAGATGAAAAAATGATGCTTTGACTGTGTTATGAACATGATGGTCAAATGTTAAATTGGCATCAAATATCACCCCCAGGTTTTTTAGTTTGGTTTGGAATTGCAAAAGCAGAGCCATCGACACTCAAGGTTATACATTCTGCTTTACGCAACTGATGAGGTGAACCAATGAGCATCACTTCAGTCTTGTCACTGTTTAGACAGAGAAAATGTTCACACATCCATTTCTTAATTTCAGTAAAACATTGAGAAAGAAAAGACACAGGCATATTGACATCAGGTTTTGACTGTATATAGATCTGAGTGTCATCCGCATAAAAGTGAAAGTTAAGACCAAGAGTTCATAAAAGTTGGTCAATTGGGAAGATGTAAATACTAAAACGTAAAGGGCCCAAAACTGATCCCTGAGGAACACCAGATGGTATTGGATCAACTCTAGAAGTTGAGGCTTTCAGTTTTGAAACCATATTACATAAAGACTGGGAGTCATGAATTGAAACCATATTACATAAAGACTGGGAGTCATGAATTGAAACCATATTACATAAAGACTGGGAGTCATGAATTGAAACCATATTACATAAAGACTGGGAGTCATGAATTGAA
>JACXGM010027071.1:0-14560 GCA_016801145.1 Umbra pygmaea
AACAGCGCACAATTCTTGAATAGTTTGAAAGTTAAATTGAAATGCTTACAATGGAATGGATGAGGAATCAACATTTTTATTTCAAAACAAGTAATCCGAAACCTGACATCAAGTAAGGTCAGGAAGAACGAATTTCACACACATTGAAAAATGCTCTTTATTTGAATGAGTGAACGTGGCTCTTAAAAGGTAATTAAAGCCACTGGCTTAAAGGCACCGGGGTTGCGGTGCCACCGGCTTAAAGGCACCGGGGTTGCGGTGCCAGCGGCTTAAAGGCACCGGGGTTGCGGTGCCAGCGGCTTGGGCCCGCAATCGCTGCTCTCAGCTATATTTAATTATTATTACTTCCCAAAACTTGCAAACTCAAGAGTAACTCAGAAAAGTACTTTTCTCCTAAGGATTTGTCAATATAATATTTCATTATTTAAATGAACAGCGTAATGTAATAGGTAACTGATGAATGTAGGTATGCAATTGGCTTAAAGAACACCATATTTAATTACATCAAGTGTGCCATAAATTCAAAGCACAGGGAGTGGTGATGAAACACAAGATTGGTTTCCAACATTATTTCTGGTTTCAATATTTAACATCATTGCATTTTTTATAAATTACAATTAAGCCTGCACTACTAACTTTTTTGAAAACTACTAAAAACTACAAAAATTATACCAAAATTCAAAATGCTAAAACTAGGAACTAGTAGGCCTATATTTGATCCAGGGATGGACAACATCAACTTATAATACAAAATATAGACAAATGGTACAGGATGTCTCTCGTCTAACCTTATCGGCAAATAGTGATATGCACCAGGGTTTACCACGGGGAGGATAAAAAATATTATATATACATATATATATATATATGTACGTATATAATATTTGGTGTGCACAACAGCTGCACAAAGCCATTTATACTTAGATTTTCTTAACATAGCATATACCTGTATCATTAAAGAGTTTTATATTTTATTGTATTCAAAGAGACCCATTCCTAAGAGAATCTCACCAAAGATATTACCTGTGTTCTAAGTAAATAAACTAACATGGTTATACTCCATGGTCCACAAGCTAATTCTAATGTTTTCTGCAGATCTCTCTAGAGGCTGCATAGCCAAATGGAGAATAGGTCATTGGGCATAGAAACAAGAGGTTTTAAATCATGGAAAATCTTATATTGTGTTGATATTAACAAATAAACAAAGTTTACTTATAATGTGTCAGACTTTAAAAAGAAATATATTTATGTTAGGTTAACAAATAATGTCCAGTACAGTACGCTTTGCATCGAAAAATAGAAGTCAATTACAGTATGTTTTTCTAAAGAACAGAGTTCAATTACGAGTGGAAATTTTCTTTTTGGAGATGAAAACAAATGTGTATTACAAACCAGAGGCATCACCAGACCCGGGCAGTCAGGACTCAACCCAGAGTGTTCTGCGAGCTGACAAACACAGCGATGGAATCAACATTGCAAGGTGAGCCAACAGTGCTTTGTGAATGTAGACTTCTGTATATGCTGTTTCAATTGCGCACTAGCAGGAGAGATCATTCATATCCATAAATCAATCATTTTTTCCTGGACTCAGCCACACTATAGCCCGGTGTATCAGAGGAAGGACACTATTCTCTGCTTATGGTTAGTGACTGTCGATCAATTAAGTTATAATTCAATAGCTTTTCATCATGTGGCTTAGAAACCTCAAAATACTATCAAATTGGTCACAAAGGACACCCACAGTCTTTGGAATTCCTAAAAGAAGTTTGGGAATTTTCTAATTCATTAAATAAAAAAGCTATCAAATTTTTTCAGATTTAAAATGTATATTAAAATATATATATTGACTTTCTATGGAAATTGCAAAGGCTGTGCAACACGTGATAACCTCTGTGAACAATTTGAAAGTCATTCAACAAAAACACTATAAAAATGTTCAATTAACTGCTCTCGCCCCATATCAAAGATTAGGAAAAATGATTATGACAGATTTATTTATTTCCACAGGTAGAGAAGAGATTAGAACCAGCAACCTTTGGCATTTAGGGCGACTTATTATCCTGCATCACCACATTAATAAATATAAATATTTTGTCAGGATAAAACCATATATACAAGTACTTAGGTTCACCAAGAAAGTACAGACATGATGTGAACTCTGTGCTTTAGAAAAAACATACTGTAATTGACTTATCTATTTTTCGATGCAAAGCGTACTCTACTGGATATAAAGTTTTTAGTTTGACACATTATATAGGTGAAATTTGTTAGATTTTTCAACAAAATATACACCTTGCTGTGATTTAAACAGGAAACATCTTGTTTCTAAGCCCAATTACTTTTCCATTAGGCTAGAGAAATTTGCTGAAAATATTAGAATTAGTTTGTGTACCACGGAGTACATTCGTGTTCGTTTGTATACTTCGAATGCAAGTAATATCTTTCAAACTGATTTTGGTGGGCTTCTCTTCAAAATGTGATTAATCTTTCAATACAATGATATCTAAAATACATATCTGTTTGAATACAGTAACAGGCTATGAAAATGTTGTGATCAGGGGCCTCATTTATAAAAGAAGATGTATGCCGCTCTCTACGCAAGAATTTAGAAAAAACAAACTTAACGGGAAAATGCGCTGTGCTTCACGGAAACTCTTG
Source organism: Umbra pygmaea (assembly GCA_016801145.1). Taxonomy (NCBI): domain Eukaryota; kingdom Metazoa; phylum Chordata; class Actinopteri; order Esociformes; family Umbridae; genus Umbra; species Umbra pygmaea. The sequence continues at coordinate 2,659 of JACXGM010027071.1, forward strand.
ACCCAGGCGTACGCTCAAAAACGGGTGAAATGAGAAATGCCGACACCGTCGGCAACTGTCTGAAACACCTGAATATATGCAGGTAAATGCGAAAACTAATTTCTAGTAATTAAAATGTTTGCTTATGTTTTTGTTTGCATATGTGGTTTAAACACCTTACAACGTCGATCTGTAGGCTACATTACCTTGGAAAAATGAAATAATTGCGACGTCCATCATAAGGCTTGCACAGAACGTCAGTGTTAATCCCGAAATGTTTTATAAACTCTTCACTTGACACAGTCGTGCGCTGTCAAAGTTGCGGGGTTCATTCCAGTTGCATGTAAAAAAATCAAACATAGATTGTTTTTTGGACTTAAACATAATAGCGTTCATCATCAGAAACATGCAGTTAATTTAATTTGCACTGTTATTACTAATAATGTATTAGCACACATAAAATGTTTTGTAAACACATGCAATCCCCCCAGCCCCGGATCGTTTGAACCCCGAATGTCTGGTGACCCGACGGTCATTAGTATTAAGATGATTTTGCAATTTCAACGACAGCGGGAGAGAGATCATTAAACCTACTAACAACCCATAGGAAAACAATTGTAGGCTATATGCCTCCACAATTTACAGAAAATATAAATAAAACATAGGCAAAACAATACCAGGCAACTTAAGTCTTATACAAACAACTGTTTGTATAGAGAAGTAACTTAATTTTGCCGGTAGAACGGTAGGCTATCGTACTTCCTCATTTTTATAATAAAACTGTCAAAACTGTAGGCTATTTCTTGATATTTGTAAATATGAAAAAAGGGGTCAAGGGATAGATGGACAAACAACACATCCTGTGATATGTGGAAAACCCACGGTGTGTAATGTGAGTGGTAGGTTAGACATAAGGCTAACGAGCCAGCCACAGGTGTATTGGGGAGCGTGCCTATGTTCCCACAGCCCCATGTTCCCTCATTTCTAAGAAAGTTTTTTTCATTGAATATTAGGCCCTATGTTCCCACAGCCCTATTTTCCTAAATTAGGCCATATGTTCCCACATTTCCTTTTTCATAAATTTGTATCAGATTATTATTTTATTTTATTTTTGATCTATTTGGTAAATGGTAAATGGACTGCATTTATATAGCGCTTTTTCTGACCAATGGCCACCAAAGCGCTTTACAGAGCCTCACATTCACCCATTCATTCACATATTCATACACCGACAGCGGTGTCAGCCATGCAAGGCGCCAGCCAGCTCGTCAGGAGCAGCTGGAGTTAGGTGTCTTGCTCATGGACACCTCGACACTTGGTCAGGAGGACCCGGTAGACAACCTACTTGACCCACTGAGCCACTGCCGCCCACAATATTTGATCTATTTCATTTAAAAAACGTATAACAAACAGATGTTGTTGTTTGAGTATTGGGCTGGAGGAGTACTTATAATGAAATTATTTTAAATTATTGACACAATTGAACGTGTCACTAATAAAAGGAGTTGTGACAGATTGTTCGAACTGCACATCATTACGGTTTTGAGCATCTTCCATATTGTTTCCTAAATATGTTTTCAATCACTTCAGGCAAGAGAAAGGGAGGGTTGGTCACCATTCAAACGATGGGAGAGCTAAGCTTATTCATGGGGGTGATAGCCCTGTCTTGCCCCAGCCTGCCGTCGCTACTACCGGCCGGGTTAATCCCACTGGAATTCCACATATAGCGTAAAGTAATAGTTAATTGGTCCAATAAAAGTATAAATTGTTTTAAAAAACATTAAAGATTAGTGTGGTAGTTATATATGCTTATATGTGCTGTATAAGTGAGTAGTTTATTTGATCTAACTGTATATGATTTTTCTTCATTTTTTAACTTAATTCTACTTAAGTGTTACCTACGGTAATTGTTCAGTTTGTATAGTTTGATTTGCCTACTGGAGGTCTTTCCTCAAGTACTCAATAAAAACAAACAATTATAGTGTTTCTGTTGGGATGCCAATTAGCCTTTTTGATATTTGACATTGTTGATATTTATTTAGACACTAGTTGGTGATTTATCTTCACCAGTGAGACTGGGCTATTGAAACATGAAAACATCACTTTAATAACATAAAGGCACATTTGAATATGGAAATACATGTTATATCACAATTTTTTTGTATCACACTTTGGGAATAGCTGTTCTAACAACAGTACAGAACAAAAATAATGCGCGGGGGGGTGCACTGTTTGTAAAAACGTGCATATCGTGCACGGTATATTCGCTAAAATATGGTAAATATGTATGCATATTTATACTTATAAACTCTGCTTCAGCCGAAACCCTTTTTGATCAGCCTATTTTATTTACAATCTTGTGATGATTGTGATTGCAACGATTTCTTCTGCTGCTGCTGATCGAAATAAAATTACTCATTCATGCATTTATTCATTAATTTACTATTTAAGTGCTTCCAAAATATCTTGTGGGAGGATCGGGCTTAAATTGAAGGGAAATGTACGAACACAAGACCTCATTTTGAATATGGCCTAGAAATGTGGGAACATAGGGACTAATTTTAAGAAACATCTTAGAAATGCGGGAACATAGAGCTGTGGGAACATAAGGCTGTCGGAACTTAGGGACTAATATTTAGTGAAAAACAAATTCTTAGAAATGTGGGAACATAGGGCTTTGGGACCAATAGGCTGTGGGAACATAGGGCTAACCCTGTGTATGGACATAGGACAGCCACTAGCTAGGTATCGCTTCGTCACAAAAAACTTTATTACAAAAAAGATTAGATTACTTAAAACCTGTAACTGGTTAGCATGTCTACATCAGCAACAATCTTTTTGTATTAAGTGAATGTTAAAATAATTTTTACTTTTTAAATGGTCTTTTTTGGAAGTTGGTGTTGAGATTTGAAGTGAGAGGAATTGTCCGCCATGTTTTTAATTTGTTCAGCTCCTCAGGGGGGCGTAGTGATACCTTTTGATTTCATACTACAACACCAGTGAAAAGGCTAAATTCTACATTGCGGATATCAAGGAATTGTCATAGACTTGGAATGCAATTTTAGCGAATCAAAGCCAATCGATATCCTCAACAAGATTCTTACTCAGATTCTCGGGAGGGGAAAATCTGGCATGAATTGGCCTAAAACTCCTGTAGTGTGTACCCAGCATAATAAAGGAAAAATGGTGTATGACATGCGTGCGCACAGTTTTATAAATCTGAATATTTCTGTGCGTACACACATCCTATGTTTCGTCCGAACACCACATCTGACGCAAATCCACTGCAAAGTTTTATAAATGAGGCCCCTGATCATGTAACTGGTAGTTTTTACAGAGTACAGAGGTCTAGTGCCACTATCTGTCTGTAATAGTCCATTACATGTTCACTTAAAGTGATGGTTCGGAGTAATATAACCCTAGGGTCATTTGCACCTTGACCTCGAGCCAAACAACCCTGCGAGATCCTGTGTTACAACATTTATAGCCTAGCAACCGAGAGTACCAGCCATCAGGCAAGTGTTATGTAAATATACTTCTGGTGTACTTACAAACTTTTCAATGCCTTGTTTTATAAGTACAGAACCTAATTGTACTACTGTAAAAGTTTGGTAACATTCCCAGCATTATTAGTGGGGTTATTTACGAGATACCAACTTGGTTCCATTAGCGCCTGCACTAAGCCATTCGTCTGATTGCGCTCGACCAATGTTATAACAAGGGAAAAAATCTTGGGGGGGGGGGTGTTTGGCTCGAGGTCAAGGTACAAATGACCTAGGTGTATATTACTCAGAACCACCACTTTAATGTATCGTGTATTAGCTGAGAGACATCTGTAGAATACCAAAATCGACATTTCACAATATCTAACTAGCAACAAATGTATTTTATCGATAAAATAAGTATGTATATTTTCAGAAATTGATATATGTGTATATAGTATTATTTCTGTGTTCAATATATATAAAAAATAATTTAAAATAAAGTAAAATTTGGGCCGACACGACAAATGAATATGAAGTTACATAGGGCAGCTTTAATTGGGACAAAGTATTTAAGATGGTATTTCAGTAACAATCACATCAAGCCATTATAGTATTCCTTATTTCTCCATTTAATGCACATTGTAGATATTATTGTTTGGAAATGGACCACTCCTCGGGCCTATACTACGAAGGAAGTTCAACATGCCCTGGATTTCTTTTCAATACCTGGCTTCACTGAACCTAACAATTGCGATCTAGGTAAGAGATGTCACAATGGTGGTTATCAATTCGTTAAATCAACCCAGGATTTCCCAATGTAGTGATGAGCGCGATTACATAAAAGGGGTGGTGTGTGCACCAATGGACCAATCCCAGACAAGTCTATGAGAGCCGCATATTTCCCTCAACTTGATAATTTTTTAGAAATATGAAGAGCATAAAAAATGTTATCCAGACATAAAGCAGGAAGGAAAGCTGGGAAAAGAATGCCACCCGTGAATTTATAAATGCCTCAGGCTCATCAATATCGCTGACTGTAATTAAAATTGTTTATTCCATTAAACCAATGTGTTGCTTAATGCTGATCGTGTATAACAATTTTATATATCGTATTCTTTAATTTCCCTGACAGTGTTAAACGTTCATGGGAACAAGGAAATAATTTACATGGTGTATACATTTTCAACAATATCAAAATACTTTTTTGTTCAACAAGTTCTGTAGGAGTAAATAGGTAATGTATGTACTGTCTCTATGAAAGGGGATACATTGATGTACATTGATGTTGGTCTGTATCAAACAGACCATACATTAAAATACTTGTCACAAACAAATGCAACACTATGCAATACATATACAATACAATACATATATATGCAATACTTCAATGTATTGCATTGCACTGGCACAAGAAGATGAAAAAGACACGTCACTCCCTCCACTGATCTCATCAGAGAAAGCCAATGGCGACTCCCAAAATCGTGACACATTTTTCAAACAAGAATTTATTGGTCAGTAGGTGGTGCTTTTGTTCAGGTTAATCAGTTATCTCGACTATAGCAGGTTAGGTTCGCAGCATAATTTACTATGGCTATGTAACCCGGTAACGGGTGACTCAATGTCGTGATACGAAAACCCAGGGTTAAACCTGAAGTTACCTCGCTAACCGCAAATCGTGCTTCATAGTATATGCTCCCGAAGAAGTTATTATTGTCTTTAACTTGTAGATCAGGTCTAACACTACACTAACAATTTATTTGTATTATGTCAATAATGTAACATAGTGTAAAATGCATCAGGGCCTCCATTAGTCAACTTTAATTTAGCATTCACGGCAGGGCCGGCCCTAGGCATAAGCTAACTAAGCGGCTGCTTGGGGCCTCCTGGCCAGCAGGGGGCCCACAATCGAGAGCACAGGTGACTCTGTGTGGTGGGGGGGCCCCAAAATCTAATTCTGCTTAGGGCCCCCAAAAGGCTTGGGCCGGCACTGATTCACGGTACATTGGAGAATGCATTCACATTGAATTATTGGTTATTGTTGTTATTGATTTCAACATGGACTAAATTACTACTGCAGTGGTTAACACAAATAATGCTGAAATGTTATTTATTAGGCCGTACAAATGTGGTCATTGCCAGTGATTTTTAAGTAATTAGCTATGTAACAATTTGTATTTTGTTTCATATTATTCATTTTTTTCAGTGGGGGGTGTTAGTACTAAGATGCACTGCACAAGATTTTAGTGGATTTAGATAGGAATTAAATAGTAAACTCACAAATTTATTTTAATCACAAATTCAAATGCCAGGCAGTGTAAGCTTCTGTATGTTCCAATTTTATTCACTCAATGTGCACATAAAAAACTTTTGAGATTGGGTAGGCACAGGCTTAACTAAAGATTTGTTGAATCAGTGGTGTGAATTGGATTTTAATTCAGTACTATGTATAATTAAAATATATGAATTGTTGCTTTGAGAAGCAAGCAATCACAGAGCTGGTACTGAGCGCGTGCATATTGTCTAGAAAATATTAGTCTCTTAATACAAGTACTAACAGACTAACTGCATTCTGTGGTTAGCGAGTTGGACTTGTAGTCAAAAGGTTGTCGGTTTGATTCCAGACTGTGCTAAATCTTTTTGGGTCCTTGAGCAAAGTACTGTACTTTAATTTGCTCCAGGGGAAATGTCCTTGTATTTTATTAGACTTATGTACACAACAGTAGGAAGAAGAGTCTAGGGAGAGAGAATTTAGAGGAAAACAGATAGGAAGGGCACAGACAATCGGCCAAGCCGGGGCTTGTACCCCCTGTGCCAGGAGACAAGCCTGCTTCGGGAACTTTTGTTTTATTCATCTCTCACAAACCATGTGCTGAACCATGTCCTTTCACCTGCTGCCATGACTGTGTAGCACAAAACACAGTTATTCTCAATCTCTGTACTAACTAAAGATATTGAGCCTCATGCTGTGAACACAGTATTTGTATTTTCTGACAAATTTCTTTGCTGTTTAGTTTTTCACTTGCGCCCCCCACTTTCGGAAAACATCTGCTTTAGATTGCTTAAATTATACACAGATTTCCACTGGTGGTGTCTCTGCCAGTAATCACAATTTGTTTTTGAATGAATTGCATCTATTGTGTTTATTATCTACATGATCAGATTAGCTAGCACCCCAAGCTCAAATAAATATTAGGAATTATATAAAAAGAAAATATTTGTCGAAATTATAACATGGGTCTAGCTGTATACAGTAGGATGTTTAAATGCAATCAATATATACCTATGCCTGTAACACAGCATCCTGCATTCCACTGCTCATTTCCCTTTAGAAGCTAAGCAGATTATGGCTTTGTCAGTCCTTGAAAGGGAGACCAGATGCTGCTGGAAGTGGTGTTGGAGTGCCACTAGGTGGCAATCCTTCCTCTGATCTAAAGCTCAAATCCCAATTGCCCAGCCCAGGACTGTTAAGTTGACTCTGCCCTGTTTAGGGTGCCGTCCTTCGAATGGGACATTAAACTGGTACTTTGACTCTCTGTGCTCACTAAATATCCCATAGCTCTTACCGTAAGTGTAGGGATGTTAACCCTGGTACTGTATCCCAACCATAATAATATACTAGCAACCTAATCATCCTTAGCTTTCAATTGGCTTATGATTTATAGTTACTGTCCTGTAAACTCTCTCCAACCCCAGTTGTGACTAACCCGATTAAGCTTTTCACTTTCAAATAATCATTAGCATCAGGTGTGCTAAATTAGGTTTGTAAATGAAAACCTTCAGGATGGTACATTAGCTCTCCAGCAGCAGGATTGAGCACCCCTTTGTAAAACATCTATTTCATGATATTTTTAAAACAGAAAAGCAGTTTAGATGGGACAATGATTTCCTACTTTATGCATTCATTATTTTACTATTTGAACAGGAATTGCAATAAGGACATGATGATGTGTAAGTATTTTATATACATTTTGGTTTTATGTGTGTAATTATGGCCTAGCATCAAGAATTACAGTTCACTGTAAAGAGAAAGTAGTTTTGTTGTTTTGGCTCGAAAAAGAAGAACCTAAATTCAACACATGCATATTTTGTATTGATCATCATAAAATCATTAAAAAATATATATGTACACTTTGCTTAAGAGAGATGCTACATGACATTAATGTGATTGATGTTTAAGCACACTAAGGTTTTTATGGTTGTTTATTTTATGTGTCGGCCCCCCTTTTATAGCTGATGTGTGGTGAGTGTTCAGGTGCAAAATAGCTGCCTTGCACCAATGAAGTGGATGAAATTCTGTAGGAGTGACTGTTATGGAAGTGGGTGTTGCACATTGGTAGTGGATGAGGTGGGCTTTCCTTCTTACTATGTAAAGTACTTTATAGGTCCTGATAATAGTAATAACTAGAATGGGTACAATTTCTGGGGAAATTGTGTGAAGTGTTCTTGTCGCCACTATTAGCATGATTAACGTGATGCTAGCATGATAAACCTGTTGCTCGAATAATGCTAGCATGGTTTCATAAAGAAATTAGCATGATTATCGTAATGCTCACATGTTTTTAGCAATATATTACTATGATTAACAATTGTTAGTATGTGTTTGGTAAGATATTATCATGATTAGCATGATGCTAGTATCATAAAATATGTTGCTAGCTTGATGTTAGTATGTTTTTAGTAAGATATTAATTAGTATAATTACCATGATGCTAGCATGTTTTAGATAATATATTTGCATGATAAACATGTTGCTAACATGATGCTAGCATGATAAACATGTTGTTTACATGAGGCTAGGATGTTTTTAGTAAGATATTAGCATGATTAGCATGATGCTAGCATGATAAACATGTTGCTAACATGATGCTAGCATGATAAACATATTGTTTACACGATGCTAGCATGATTTTAGTAACATATTAGCATGATTAGTAGGGTGCTAGCATAATTAAATTGTTGCTAACACGATACTAACATGATAAACATGTTGCTTACATGATGGTAGCATGTTTTTAGTAAGATATTAGCATGATGAGCATGATGCTAGCATGTTTTTAGTAACATATTAGCATGATTAGCATAATGCTAGTATAAAAAACCTGTTTCTAAAATGATGCTAGCATGATAAACATGTTGCTTACATGATGCTAACATGTTTTTAGTAAGATATTATCGTGATTAATGTAATGCTAAGATGTTTTTAGTAAGATATTAGAATGATTAGCATGATGCTAGCACAATAAATATATTGCTAACATGATGCTAGCATGTTTTTAGGAAGATATTAGTGAGATAAGCGTGATGTTTACATGATAAACAAGTTGCTAACATGTTTTAGTAAGATATTAACATGATGCTGGTGTGTTTTTAGTAAGATATCAGCATGATTGGCATGATGCAAGTATAATACTAGCATGATTAACATGTTGCTACCATGATACCGTTGTGTTATAATATTATATACAATATTAGTATTATATTAGCATTATTAGCATGATAAATATGTTGCTAGCATGATGCTAGCATGTTTTAGTAATATATTAGCATGATTAACATGATGCCAGTATAATGTTAACATGTTTATAGCAAGATATTAGTATAATAAACATGATGCTAACATGTTTTTAGTAAGATATTAATATGATTAGCATGATGCTAACAAGCTAAACATGTTGCTAGAATGATGCTACCATGTTTTTAGCAAGATATTAGCATGATTAACATGTTGCTAGCATGACGCTAACATGCCACTATTACCATGATTGACATGATGCTAGCATGATTAATAGTGTTAGGTGTAACTGTTTCAAGTGTTTGGATTGGGCGGAGTAATAGGCTAGAGTGTTTGGATTGGGCGGAGTAACTGGGAAGGGTGGGTGGAGTAACTGTGTAGAGTGGGTGGAGTAACTGGTTGGAGGGGGCAGATTATATTGGTGAAGGGTTTTGAGTGGGTGGAGTAACTGGGTGGAGTGGGTAGAGTAAATGTGGGGAGTGGTTGGAGTGGGCTGAGTAACTGTTCAATTTAGCAGAGGGGGTGGAGTCAACGGGTGGACTGGGTGGAGTGACTGGCTGAGTATTTGGAGTGGGCGGATTAACTAATTAGAGTGGGCAGAGTAACTGGGTGGAGTGGGAGGAGCAACTGTTTGGATTGGTTGGAGTGGGCGGAGTAATCGATTGGAGAGGGCGGAGTAACTGAGTGGAGTGGGAGGAGTAACTATGTGGATTGGATGGAGTGGGCGGAGTAATCGATTGGAGAGGGCAGAGTAACTGGGTGGAGTGGGCAGAGCAACTGTTTGGATTGGTTGGAGTGGGCGGAGTAATCGATTGGAGAGGGCGGAGTAACTGGGTGGAGCGGGAGAAGCAACTGTTTGGAGTGGGCGGAGTAATCGATTGGAGAGGGCGGAGTAACTGAGTGGAGTCGGAGGAGTAATTATGTGGATTGGATGGAGTGGGCGGAGTAACTGGGTGAAGTGGGCAGATTAAATGTGTGGAGGGATTGGAATGGCCAGAGTAAATGGTTCGAATGGGCAGAGTGGGTGGAGTCACTGGGTGGACTGGGCATATTAACCTCAGTCAAAAGGTTACAATTACTGTCTATGGAGAACTTTACTTTGAAACCAACCAATCACCAGTCATGTTGTAAAAACTCTTAATGTTATAGCTTAAATAATTACATGTTTAGTGACAGCGGGTGGAGCTAAACATTTTGATATTAGATATGTGCATGTGGACTTAAAACTGTAGGAATGGCAGCAGTCTAAAAAGTGTGTGAATGTAGCTGCTCTCACCTAAATTCCGGAAAAATCCAGTTGCTACACAAGCAGGCAGATTAAAGAGAACGTATCCGTGGCAACCTTTTGTATTGGAGTTCAGTTGAGAAGCTGTAGCTTTATTCACACGGCTCTAGTTTAAAAACTATACATCCCACAGCTTAGATATTTATATCGTTGGAATCCTAAGAACCAGGCCGACATTTTGATATATAACGTGCATGAAACCCTAAAACTGTAGACACAGTGACGAGTTAGAAATATAGTTATTTTTAAAGCTGTTAAAATGCCTGTTTCAATGAATGTCTATGGAGAATGTGAGTTCCAAACAAATGACAATAGTGTAAAAACTATTATGTTTATGGCTTAGATTTTGACATTGTGAGTGAGAGCAGGAATAGATGAACGTTTTTATATAAAATGTGTGTATGTGGAGTGAAACATGTAGGAGTGGCGGCAGTTTAGAAATTGTTTCAAGATTAGGCAGGGAAGAGCTGCCACCACTCTAGCTCCACTCTAGCTAGTCCATTCATTCCTATGGGACGATTTTTTCGCTACAAAAACGGTATAACCGAACAACCGTTTAATGAAATCTTCCACAAAACGGTACGAATGTGAAGGGGATCGAGCCGCACGTTTTGGCACTAGATTTTGTGTGTAGTATAAAAACTCTGGGAGCAGTGTCACTCTGAATAATTTCTCCATTCATTCCTATGGGACTCGTTTAAACGCTATTATTTTGAAAACCGTTTTTCGAAACCTTTCACGAACTGACAGGAATGTTAAGGGGAACAAGCCGCACGTTTCGGTACCTTACTTGTAATTTTAGCATAAAAACTCTGGGAGCAGTAGTGCCCGGAAAATTCAGCCCATTCATTCCTATGGGATTTTTTCGCCACGAAAACGGTTATATTTCACGAATCGTTTTAAGAAACCTTCCACAAAACAATTGCAACGCGATCTGTATCGACCCGCACGTTTTGGTACATTACTCTATGTATCGATTTTTTAAGCTCTGGGAGTAGTAGGGGGGGCAAATTTTGGCTATAATAATAATAATAACTAGAATTGGTACAATTTCTGGGGAAATTGTGTGAAGTGTTCTTGCCGCCACTAGTAGCATGATTAGCTTCTCACAGTATAGATCATTAGATAACAGTAAAGACCAGTAGAGGCTATAGAGACCAGTACAGATCAGTACATATCAGTGAAGACCAGTAGAGACCATAGGGACCAGTGAAGACCAGTAGAGACTGTAGAGACCAGTACAGATCAGCAGATATCAGCGAAGACCTGTAGACACCGTAGAGACCAGTACAGATCAGTAGATATCAGTAAAGACCAGTAGAGACCATTACAGATCAGTAGATATCAGTAAAGACCAGTAGAGACCAGTACAGATCAGTAGATATCAGAGAAGACCAGTGGAGACCAGTGAAGACCAGTAGAAACCGTAGAGACCAGAACAGATCAGTAGATATCAGTAAAGACCAGAAGAGACCGTAGAGACCAGTACAGATCAGTATATATCAGTAAAGACCAGTAGAGGCTAAAGAGACCAGTACAGACCAGTAGATATCAGTAAAGACCAGTAGAGACCAGTACAGATCAGTAGATATCAGTGAAGACCAGTAGAGACCGTAGAGACCAGTACAGATCAGTAGATAT
>JACXGM010027072.1:0-14634 GCA_016801145.1 Umbra pygmaea
ATGTAGTATTATACGCAACAGACAAACGAAGCGACCGGCGTAATTTATAAGTTGGACCAATCAACGTGGACCTGGGAAAAGGGAAAATGGAAAGACCCTGCTCTGGAGTAGGAGCTAAAAAGGTTATAGGAACGGCAGTGCGAGGAACTAAATAATCCCGCAATTTCTTCTATCGGAACACGAGAAAAAAATTGTTATAAGAACGTTATGTTCTAGGAACTGCAAAAATCCCTGCGGTCGGAAAGCGGCTATAGTGATTTGACTAGAGTTCCTATACAACATACTGATTTGACTAGAGTTTCTATACAACATACTGATTTGACTAGAGTTCCTATACAACATACTGATTTGACTAGAGTTCCTATACAACATACTGATTTGACTAGAGTTCCTATACAACATACTGATTTGACTAGAGTTCCTATACAACATACTGATTTGACTAGAGTTTCTATACAACATACTGATTTGACAAGAGTTCCTATACAACATAGTGATTTGACTAGAGTTCCTATACAACATACTGATTTGACTAGAGTTCCTATACAACATACTGATTTGACTAGAGTTTCTATACAACATAGTGATTTGACTAGAGTTCCTATACAACATACTGATTTGACTAGAGTTCCTATACAACATAGTGATTTGACTAGAGTTCCTATACAACATAGTGATTTGACTAGAGTTCCTATACAACATAGTGATTTGACTAGAGTTTCTATACAACATACTGATTTGACTAGAGTTCCTATACAACATAGTGATTTGACTAGAGTTCCTATACAACATACTGATTTGACTAGAGTTCCTATACAACATACTGATTTGACTAGAGTTCCTATACAACATACTGATTTGACTATGAAAATGTTAGTTGAACTCCTGTTTGTATTAAAAAAATCCACATTTTTATCATCTGTATTGGACTTTTTTATATTCAAATAAACATACTATATTGCCCAACCTGGATTTGATAAAAATGTTAGTTCCTCAGGCCAGTCCTGATTTCTTTGTTTAATCTCAAACATGTTCATAAAAGAAAACGGTGTATTCCAATATTGCTTTAGATGGGTATATTTCTTGTAGTGTTCATAGGATGAGTAGAGATGGGGGGATTGTGATCATTGTTAGAAATGACCAATCGATGGCACTGATAAGGGCGGTCTCCATTCCTAATCAGTTTGAATTTCTATCTTTAAGTGTTACATTAGTTATTAATTGTAAAATGACAATTGTTGGTATATTGTCCACCTTCTGCAAAGAAAAATATGCTTAGTCATTTAACTGAATTTTTAGCCATGCTTATAAATGCTGAAGTAATTATCCAAAGAGAATGTAACTTGGATTGGGAGTCACAGGCCTCAGTCAGTATTACATATTACAGTCCTGGTCAAATGTTTTGAGAATGGCAGAAGAATTGGTCTCCACATAGTTTGCTGCTTAAGTGTTGATGATGGCAATTTGTGTATACTCCAGCATGTCATGAAGAGTCATCAGATGAATTGCAAATAATTGCAATGTCCCTCTTTGCCATGAAAATGAACTTAATCCCCCCAAAAAACATTCCCACTGCATTTCAGCCCTGCCAAAATAGGACCAGCTGCCATCATGTCAGTGATTGTCTCGTTAACACAGGTGAGAGTGTTGACAAGGACAAGGCTGGATATTACTCTGTTATGCTGATTGAGTTAGAATAACAGACTGGAAGCTTTAAAAGGAGGGTGGTGCTTGAAATCATTGTTCTTCCTCTGTCAACCATGGTTTCCTGCAAGAAAACAAGTGACATCATCATTGCTTTGCACAAAAAGAGCTTCAAAGGTAAGGATATTGCTGCTAGTAAGATTGTACCTATATGTATCAGATCATCAAGAACTTCAAGAGAGGGGTTCAATTGTTGTGAAGCAAGTGTCAAGGCACCAAGAAAGTCTACCAAATGCCAGGACCATCTCCTATAGTTGATTCAGCTGCGGGATTGGGGTACCATCAGTGCAGAGCTTGCTCAGGAATGGCATCAGGGAGGTGTGAGTGCATCTGCATACACAGTGAGGCGAAGACTTTTGGGCTGCTCAGAAGTTAATTGACAGCATGCCAGGGCGGATTGCAGTGGTCTTGAAAAAGAAGGGTCAACAATGCAAATATGGACTCTTTGCATAAATTGAATGTCATTGTCAATGAAAGCCTTCGACATTTATGGAATGCTTGTAATTATTCCATAGTAACTACTCACATAAATATCTAAGAACACTGAAACAGCAAACTTTGTAGAGATACTTGTAATCATTCTCAAATCTTTTGCGACTGTAAATACAAATTGGCCATTGTCAAATTCACTCAAATTCTTACGCTAGCCCATTTTTCCTGCTTCTTCATTTTGTTCTCAAGGTTGTTGTGCTAGAAGCAGGAAAAATAGGTAAACTGGTTTTGAGTGACTTCGACAACGACCACATTGGGATGGGTAGTCTACTGGGTCAGAGCAACTCCAAAACTGTAGCTCTCCTGGGGTGTTCCCAGGGAATTAAATGATCATCAATGAAACACAAGCATTAACTGAAACAGAAATAGCTGTGTAGGGGGAATACAATTGGGTGAGGAACAGCCAAACTCAGCCAACAAGGTGAGGTTGCTGAAGAACGTTTACTGTCAAAAGTTATAAACATGGCAAGACTGAGCACAGCAACAGGTCACAAGGTAGTTATACTGCATCAGCAAAGTTCCTCACCAGGCAGAAATGTCAAGACAGACAGGAGAGAGGGGTTTCCAGATTTTCTGTCTAAGCCCTTTTTGAAGAAGCACAAAGAAACAGGCAGCATTGAGAACCATAGATGCAGTGGTAGGCCAAGGAAACTTACTGCAGCAGATAAAAGACACATCATAATCACTTCACTTCACAATTGGAAGATGTCAAGCAGTGCCATCAGAAGGAATCAAATCAGTGGAACCCTGGTATACCCATCTACTGTCAATAGAACCCTGGTATACCCATCTACTGTCAATAGAACACTGGTCAGCCTTCATGGAAGACTTGTGACCAGAAAGTCATACCTCCGACGTGGATACAATGCCATGCGTCTCAACTGTGCACAAAACATGGGAAGTACAGGCAGATATTTATCCATTATGCAATACCACCAGGGAGGCATCTGATTGGCCCAAAATGTATTCTGTAGCATGACAACAACCCTAAGTATACAGTGAAGGTAATTAAGATCTTCAGCATAAAGAATAACAAGGAGACCTGGAAGTGATGGTATGGCCCCCACAGAGCCCTAATCTCAAATTTATTGAGTCTGTCTGGGATTACGTGAAGAGAAATAAGCATATGAGACTGGCTAAATACACAAGAAACTGTGGTTGGATCACTACGATGTTTAGGCCAACCTACCTACCGAGTTCCTTCAAAAACTTCAATTGTACCTAGAAGATTTGATGCTGTTTTGAAGGCAAAGGGTGGTGACATTAAATACTGATTTGATTGAGATTTTCTTCCGTTTTGTTAATTGTTAAATATAAACTATTCACATGTCTATTTTGGACAGCATTCTTTCTTTACAGCATTTTTTCAAACCTGCCTAAAATGTTGCACAGTACTGTGTATACTATAAAGTAGTATGGGGCCCTGTAGTGGAAGGGCTAGTGAAATTGTCAATATTTGTAGCCTGATGGTCTGCTGGAAGAAGCTTTTATGCACTTTTGATTTGCATCTGAATTGGTGTTTTCTGTTGGACCTCAGTGCCTGGAACAGGCCATGGCTCGGATGGCGAGCATCAGTGAGGATCAGCTTTGCCTTCCTGCAGCACGTGGAGCTAAATTTCCCAACATATTTACTAATTCCTTACAACAATTGCTAATATTTTGTTTTTTTTCCTTGTCATCTCAAGGCACCCCTGGCAGCTCGCTAAGGCTCCCTTGGGGGACAGGACCCCCATGTTGTGAACTACCGGTGTAGGTTATTTGTGGGTCATGGGTGCATCTACATAATCTAAATTTAGTGTTTGTCCTTGTCGCCAGTCCAGATCTTCCACATTCGTACAGCTTAAGAAAAAGAGAACGTAAATTCAGACTATGGTGATGCACTCAGGGAGCGTATTATCTGTAAAAAACATATTGCACCATGTTTTGCTGAATGTTTTGTTGGTGCACTTATACCTTAAATGACTAGCGATTTATAAGAATAAAGCATCATGGCCAGATGGTTAGAATAGCAGGAAATTAGTTATAAATCTGTAAACATATGATCTGCTATGATTTCTCAATTATATAGGATCCTTTGTTGAATGGTTGAATTTAGCATCCAGTGATTTACATAAGCAATTAGGATTAACTGTCTTGCTCAAGGAGTGATTTTTCATCTTGTAGGGTACAGGATTTAATCTAGACTATGTTTGGTTACAGTTAAGAGGCTTTAAATGTTAGGCTCTCTGCCACCTAATAAGCAAGACAAACATTCCAGTTAGTTGTTGAAATACTGTGAATTATGAACATTGACCTTTTTCAATCAGGCTTGCAAGGCATTCAGAAATTGTTACTAGAATTAAACCATATGCTGTATAGTAAAGCTAAATGTGCAAATTAATGTCATGCAAAGTCTGTAGAAAAAATAACGCATGAACGGGAAGCATCCTTGAAGAAGATGTTGATTTGTTATGCATTTCAATTCCGCTCAAATTGACAAAGATACATGGTTCACAAACGTAAAGCATGCCCCACTGCCATGTGACAACTTGGATGAGGATCCAAGCAGCACCATGAAGTACCAGTTAGGCAATGCAGAATGGAGATCCAAAGCCACAACTAAGCAAGTTGTATTTGTCAACATCCACTGTTAACAAGACTTCTGAGTTACATCATTTGCTAGCTATAACATTGAGTAACCATGACTTGGTACTTTGAAAACATGTTTACCTATGTTAGTTCTATACAACCGCAGGCTTTCAGGGAGTGATAAAATTCACTTCCATAAAAAAGTCTGGTGTGCCTTTAGACAGGAAAGTGGTGAAAGTGGGATGAGAATTCCTGCAATAGCCTAGATTTGAATCCACACTTCAGCAGTACGTCTGCACCGGAGGCAGCAGCAGCTTAGTCCACTGGACCACTCTAGGCAACCATTAAAAATGTTTCTGTAAAATAACTTGACTCCACAGAATCTCAGGTTAGGTATTAAGTCTGGAGAAGAAATTGCACAACCATGATAATAGCATTATGTGAGTATCTAAAATGAGCTGTATCAAAGTGTGTTGGACTGTGTCATGCTGTGTCAACTTTTTCAGTGTCATATTAATATTAATATATATTAATATATTAAATGTCAAATTCTGATACATGGTGGCATTGTTTGACAGAAGGAATCCATGTGTCTGGGTTACATCCTTACTAATAAAAACAAGTTTCTGACAGAAGCGGGGGTAGGAATGCATACAACCTGCACAATTTAAAGTTGCAGTCCATGACTTTGACCACTGGCTGTATGTGGCGCTGTTGAAACGGGTCCCCAAACATTGTGTACTACTGTATATATGTATCCAACTAAAATTTCATGGATATGTGATTCTATTCAGAAATTATGTGCATACTGTACATGGCCATGGCGCCATTGACTTCCAAGTAGAAAAAGTAACAGGGACACCGACAGGAATCCCAGGGCCCAGGGCAGAATTTAATGTTTAGGATCCTATTCACGGGTCAGAATAAATAATTATACGACTATCCAAACAACATGTCATAAACGTTTTATTGTTGAATGTTTTAATTAGCTAGGCCGCATTCAAAACACTGTTTTCAACACAGGTAATTTATTGTCATTTTTTCCAATCATAACCAAATTAGCGGCGGATATCAGAGTAGGCTATTTGAGCAGAGTTGACCATTTGGAAATCCGCTCCGCTCCACCAGACCATAACTTTTCCAACTGCTCCACTCAAACCCGCATATCGCTCACAGGAAAAATAATGACTCCAAATTCACTCCAATAATTATTTAAGTCAAATTACAATATTAACAAAACCCATCCAGGGTGTGACCATGTATGTCGATCATTTAAATATTGAAACTAAATCAATTTAAACTGTTATAATGTTGTTTAAATAATCCCGAAAGTGTAAAAATGTACCCTATATGAAAAAATGTACAGCCTTTTACAGTACAGTATAGAAATGTTAATACAAAACAGTGCAAGCTCATTTTACAAAATAGGGTACTGTATGTATTTTCTATATATATTGTAAAGATAAATTAAAATGTCAACAAAGATTCCATGTGGGCATAAAACTAAAATAGGCTATAATATAATACAATGAGAATAAACTAAATGTTTTAATTGCTAATTTCATATTGTTGAGAAGTAGATTATATATAATCATGTTTAAATACAGTTTAAAAAGTTTAGAATGGTATAACTAGATAAGAGTCTTATACACCTACGGTTAGAGGCCTGTTGGAGGAGTTTGAGGCCTGTTAGACTGTCTGAAGGCAGACAGGGAGAAGAGTCAGGGTCAATCCATGAGTGCAGAAGGGTTGTTATGGTATAGTTATCTTGAGGAGATTTTCCTTTAGGAGACTAGCTGGATCACAAGGACAAGCGAGGACAGAGAGGGCCCATGAAGGAACTGTTCTTATACAGGTCCTTCTCAAGAAATTAGCTTATTGGGATAAAGTTAATTATTTTCCATAATGTAATGATAAAAATTAAACTTTCATATATTTTAGATTCATTGCACACCAACTGAAATATTTCAGGTCATTTATTGTTTTAATACTGATGATTTTGGCATACAGCTCATGAAAAATCTCAAAGAATTAGCATATTTCATCTGGGTGTTAAAGTAGAATCTGTTTACCTTTCAGAATGATAGGGGCCATAAATACAAGAGGTTCAAAAATTTAGACCACTGTTGACAGTACTCCTCTTCTTGTAAAAGGATGCTCTTTTACCCTCACTCTGAACTGGAACTTATCTAAGTTAATGCACCATAAGTGGGTTATGGTCAATGTAGACTTGCACTGAATGCGAGCTACAACCCACATATACATCGAAATGTTGTAACGCCCACAACAAAGCTAGTGTTTCCTGGCTTGTCTACCCCATCAGTGTCTTCCTGCAGTAGGACAGCCCCTGCACCCACACTACTGGCATCCACCTCCAGCTTGAATGGCCTACTAAAGTCGGGGGCGGCTTTGCTACAGAGCAAGGTCTTAGCAGCTTCAAACGCTGCATTACACTCAGGGGACCACACAAAAGGCACTTCTGGACTCAGCAGAGACGTAAGCGGGGCTTCTACAGTAGAGAAATTTTTGGCAAACACAGTTCTCAAGGTGGACAGGTTGTCATCACAAGTAGCTGAATGAATGACCACATCACCTAAGTAGGTGGTGCATTTTTGGACCCATGTGAACACAATGTTCACTAGCCTCTGAAAAGTAGCTGGAGCATTGCACATTCCAAATGGCATTACGGTATACTGGAGAAAACTATGAGGTGTCACAAATGCGGAAATCTCAGAAGCACTAGACATAAGAGGGACCTGCCAGTACCCTTTCAACAGATCTAGTTTACTCACAAATGCAGCAGTTCCAATGGTGTCCACACAGTCGTCAATCCTTGGCCGAGGAAAAGAGTCAGGTACAGTTATTGCATTCACATGCCGGTAATCAGTACAAAACCTAGAGGTACCGTCTGGTTTAGGTACTAAGATACAAGGCGAGCACCAGGCACTATTACTGTATTTGGCGTTACCGTTTTCCAGGAGGTAAAACCTCCTTTTTTATTATTTCCCTTTTTGCAGCGTTTGCCCAATAAGGATGTTGGCATATCGGGGCAGCACCTGCAACATCCACGTCATGTTCCAATACGGTTGTCACGCTGGGAATATCTTGAAACACTCGGAAAGCATTTGATTAGTGCCACCAGATCTTCACTTTGACTACTGATTAGATGCTTGGTAAGAGAATGTAATTGAGTAAGCATAACGGAATTACTCAACCTCTCACTCTGCTGCGATGATTTTCGAAGTTGAAACCCATCCTCCTCTTGTTCTAGGACTAAGTGCAGTCCCACCGTGGCCACAGATTGCATGTGGACACCTGGACATGGAGAAGACTTACGCACATTATATGGCTTCAACATATTAACAGGCACAGCTGCGTTGAATGCCTCCGCTCGGGAATCTTAATTAGATAGTTAGTGTCACTAACCTTTCTGTCCACGGTCAGCGGACCAGAGTAACGGGCCGACAGAGACGAGCCTTGAATTGGCAACAACACTAAAACTTGATCACCTGGTTTGAAATTACAGCTCACTGCCGATTTGTCATATGGACGCTCCATGCATTTTTGTGAAGTAGAGAGAGACTCCTGGGCTATGGCACATGCATCATTGAGCCTATTACGCATGTGATGGACATTTTCAAAGAAATTTTTTGGTACACTGGTAGGTGTGTCTGCTGACATAATGTTCTCTCTAATTATCTGCAACGGACCCCGTGGGGTGTGACCAAAAACCAAGTCAGCCTGGCTGAACTCCAAGGATTCCTGCACTCTCCCTAATGGCAAATAACACAAAGGGCACCCCCTCATCCCAGTCAGTCTGGGTGTTCATGCAATATTTACGTAGCATGGCCTTGAGTGTCTGGTGCCAGCGTTCCAACGCTCCTTGGCTTTCTGGATGATGTGGACTGGAGACCTGATGACGAATAGACAGATTCCGTAAGACATGTTTAAACATAAAATTACTACCTTGATCTGACTGAAGTACCTTTGGAAGGCCAAAAGTGGTAAAGAATTTTATGAGAGCCTTTGTTACCGTCTTAGCTGTGATAGTTCGTAATGGAATAGCCTCCGGGTAACGAGTAGCGCAACACATTATGGTCAAGAGATATTGATTTCCTGACTTCGTTTTAGGTAGTGGGCCTACACAATCGATAATGACCCGCTCAAACGGTTCTCCTCCCACAAAAAATCGGATGAAGAGGAGCACGGGGAATGGTCTAATTGGCTTACCTACTACCTGGCACACATGACATGTTTTGCAATAATGTACCACATCCGTCTTCGAGCCTAGCTAAAAGAAGTGCTGAAGAATGCGATTATAGGTTTTAGTAATTCCTAGGTGGCCAGACCAAGCCTGGTCATGGGCTACTGACAGCACCTGCTGCCGAAAAGAGGTGGGCACAACAACAACCTGTGAAACAATGCCCCATTCACCATTATCACATGCGCTGTCCATTTACGCATGACCACACCATTCTCTACATAATAGGCGTCATAATAGGCGTTTCTCTTAGTTTTAGCTTCCTCTGGGGAAACTATAGCGTCAAAACACTTAAGTAAACTGTCATCTGCTTTTTGGGCCTCACACACCTTGTCAAGAGTAACGTATAACAGTACGTCGCCCAATCTAGTTTCATCCTCTCTCGTCTTGACAGAAGATTGGACATCACAGGGCACCTCAGTGCGCTCAAAAATAGAGTCTGCCAAATCCACTACCTCTCCCAGCTTACCGGGTTGTGCTGTTGTAACAACACAGGCGGGGAATACATGAGGAAATGTTTTAGACCGGTCATCATCGTCAGCCCCTATGCGTGGTCTGTCTACAACCTCCAGCACGGTAAAGTAACACCTTTTACAGGTAAGTTGGGAACAACTGCATCGCGGAAACAGCCAGACACTAGATCAGTTTTTAAATTAACCCAATGTAACGGCGCGTTGGTAATACCCATTCCTATTCCCTGTAGGAGAACCTGGGATCCCACAGACGTACTGTCAGACCAGGGGAGCACGCTGTCAAGGATAAGAGACTGTGCAGCCCCAGTATCTCGCAAGACTTGAACAGCCTGTTTGTCAGCCAACCCATCAGCTAAGGACACCCAGCCCTCGGATACAAATGGCAAATAAATGGGACCAGGCACAGAGGTAGGTTTACATACTTTTGCCACCGATTGAACCAATCCAAACTCTTTGGTCTTACGTGGGGGTGACATTGGCTTATTCTTTAGGATAGGACAGTCTGCAATCATATGGCCTATCTTGTGGCAATAAAAACACTCACGGTTTTCATGTTGACGACCTGCCTCACTAGGCAGCGGACGAACACTACGAGATGGTGTTGTAGTTCTTCCTTCAGAACGGGACGCAGAGAACACTGTTTTATGAGTGTTACTCATCAAATAGAACAGCTGCCTGGGATAAGGACACCACCTTTTGCTCATTAAGATGTACTACAATACGGTCAGGCAAATGGTTTTTGAAATCCTCCAATAGGATTAATTCCCTGACTTCTGCTAAAGTTGTAGCCTTACTAGCAGCGCACAACTTGTCAAAAAAGGTCTCCTTATCTCTAACAATTTCTACAATTTGGAACCTGGAACTGAGGGACGTAACAGTATTAGTATTGTAACAGTGAGTAATAGTGTGTATTACTGCTGTAATAGTGTGTATCTGTGTTGTAATCATGTGTATTAGTGTTGTTTTAGTGTATATAAGTATCTTAAAAGTGTGTATTAATATTGTATTAGTGCGTAATAGTGTGTATTAGTATTGTAATAGTGTTTATTAGTATTGCAATAATCTGTATTAGTATTTTAAAAGTGTGTATTACTATTGTAGATGTGTGTATTAGCATTGTAATAGTGTGAGTTAGTATTGTAATAGTGTGGATTAGTATTGTAAAGTGTGTACGAGTGTGTATCAGTATTGTAATAGTGTATAATAGGGTATTATTATTGTAATAGTGTGTAATAGTGTGTGTTAGTATTGTAATAGTGTGTAATAATGTGTAGTAGTACTGTAATAGTGTGTAATAATGTGTTTTAGTATTGTAATAGTGTGCAATAGTGTTTATTAGTATTGTAATGTATAAAAGTCTGTAATATTACTATTGTATTAGTGTGTATTGGTATTGTAAAAGTATGTACGAGTGTGTATTAATATTGTAAGAGTGTGTATGAGTGTGCATTAGTGTTTTTATAGTGTGTAATAATGTTGTAATATTGTGTATTAGTATTGTAATAGTGTGTATTAGTATTATAATAGTGTGTAAAAGTGTTTTAGTATTGTAATAGTGTGTATTAGTATTTTAATAGTGTGTATTAGTATTGTAAAAGTGTGTATTAGTATTTTAATAGTGTTTATTAGTATTTTAAAAGTGTGTATTAGTATTGTAATAGTGTGTAATTGTGTGTATTAGTATTGTAACAGTGTTAAATATTGTGTATTAGTATTGTAATTGTCTGTAATAGTGTATGTTAATATTGTAATAATGTGTAATAATGTTTAGTTGTGTGTATTAGTATTGTAATAGTGCATATTAGTATTGTAAAATGTGTACGAGTGTGTATTAGTATTATAAGTGATTAAGTGTGTATTCGTGTTGGTATAGTGTGTATTATTATTGTAATAGTGTGTACGATGTGTATTAGTGTTGATATAGTGTGTATTAATATCGTACTAGTCTGTAATAGTGTGTATTTGTATTGTAATAATGTGCAATAGGGTTTAGTTGTGTGTACTAGTATTGTATTAGTGTGTATTAATATTGTAATACTAACCAAACACTCCAGCCTGTTACTCTGCCTGCTCCACCCAGTTACTCCACCGACTCCAACCAGATACTCCGCCTACTCCAAACACTCTTGCCAGTTGCTTCAGCCACTCCAACCGCACCACAGTTACTCTGCCCACTCCACTCACTTACTCCACTCACTTCAAATACTCCAGCCATTTACTCCACCCAGTTACTCCAGCATCTCCAACCCCACCACCCAGGTACTCTGCCCACTCCAACTGGAAACTAGGGCTGGCCGCAAGAACACTTCACATTTTCCCCAGTAATTGTACAAAATGCAAAAAAGTAATTGCAAGGCAGAATAATTTTGTGGTTCATTTACAAAAACATGGTAAATGGCATTGTAAACTGCATTACATTTACTCAACAAATGTACAATATGTTTTATACACTAACCTAAAGGATTATTAGGAACACCATACTAATACTGTTTGACCCCCTTTCGCCTTCAGAACTGCCTTAATTCTACATGGCATTGATTCAACAAGGTGCTGAAAGCATTCTTTAGAAATGTTGGCCCATATTGATAGTATAGCATCTTGCAGTTGATGGAGATTTGTGGGATGCACATCCAGGACACGAAGCTCCCGTTCCACCACATCCCAAAAATGCTCTATGGGTTGAGATCTGGTGACTGTGGGGGCCATTTTAGTACAGTAGGCCATGGCATTTAAACAAAGCCCAAATGGCACTAAGGGGCCTAAAGTGTGCCAAGAAAACATCCCCCAAACCATTACACCACCACCATCAGCCTGCACAGTGGTAACAAGGCATGATGGATCCATGTTCTCATTCTGTTTACGCTAAATTCTGACTCAACAGAAATCGAGACTCAGCAGACCAGGCAACATTTTTCCAGTCTTCAACTGTCCAATTTTGGTGTGCTCTTGCAAATTGTAGCCTCTTTTTCCTATTTGTAGTGGAG
Organism: Umbra pygmaea; assembly: GCA_016801145.1. Taxonomy (NCBI): domain Eukaryota; kingdom Metazoa; phylum Chordata; class Actinopteri; order Esociformes; family Umbridae; genus Umbra; species Umbra pygmaea. The sequence goes on from JACXGM010027072.1 coordinate 12,483, forward strand.
ATGAATGGTACCCAGTGGGGTCTTCTGCTGTTGTAGCCCGTCTGCCTCAAGGTTGTGCGTTTTGTGGCTTCACAAATACTTTGCTGCATACCTCGGTTGTAACGAGTGGTTATTTCAGTCAAAGTTGCTCTTCTATCAGCTTGAAGCAGTCGACCCATTCTCCTCTGACCTCTAGCATCAACAAGGCATTTTTGCCCACAGGACTGCTGCATACTGGATGTTTTTACCTTTTCACACCATTCTTTGTAAACCCTAGAAATGGTTGTGCGTGAAAAGCCCAGTAACTGAGCAGATTGTGAAATACTCAGACCGGCCCGTCTGGCAAGAACAACCATGCCACGCTCAAAATCACGCTTAAATCACCTTTATTTCCCATTCTGACATTCAGTTTGAAGTTCATGAGATTGTTTTGACCAGGACCACACCCCTAAATACATTGAAGCAACTGCCATGTGATTGGTTGAGTAGATCATGTGGGAGATTTTTCCTTGTAATGATAATTAACAGAACAAAAACCAATAAGTTGAAGAAATGAAATGTAGCACAAAAGAGTCTTTACAGTCTTTACATGGATTTTGTGACAAGGGTCAGCTAGAATCTCAGTTTTAGAAAGAATATAAATTATTGTTATACATTCTATAAACTTTACTGTGTCTTGTTTGGTCTTCCCTAAAAGATGTAGATCTTGCGAACATTATGGAGCAGGGACGAAAGTTATACAATGTTGGGAAAATAACTTATATATTATGGAAAAAGTTGATTAACTGTAGAATGCAGATATCTTTAGGAGACAAAAGGAGGCTTTGAAGCTCACCACATGGGGTTCTACTGTGTTTAAAATGCTAATGGAATTTGGGGGAAGAAAAAACAAGAGACCTATTTTATTGACTATTGCTGTTTACCTCTCCAGGAACCATTACCTTATCGTGGTGGAGAGGTTTGTGTGTCCCTATGAACCTGAGGGCTGTGTTGTCTGGAGTTTTGTGCTCCTGGTAGGGTCTCCCATGGCAAAGTGGTCTCAGGTGAGGGGCCGGACAACGAATGGTTCACCAACACTCCAATGAAGAAGCGAGGAAGAGAAACCCTGCCCGGAGGAAGCCCGGGGCCCCCGTCTGGAGCCAGGCCTGGATGGAGGGCCCGTCAGCAAGCGCCTGGTGGCCGGGTTTGCCACGGACCCCGGCCGGGCACAGCCCGACGAAGCAACATGGCACCTCCCTCTCCATCCCATGGGCCCACCACCAGTGGGAGGAACCGCTGGGGTTGGGTGCGCTGCCAAATGGGTGGTAGTGAAGGTCAGGGGCCTCGACGGACCAGACCTGGGCGGCAGAGGCTGGCTCTGGGGACGTGGAACGTCACCTCTCTGGGGGGGAAGGAGCCGGAACTGGTGCGGGAGGTGGAGCGCTACCAATTAGATCTGGTGGGGCTTACCTCTACGCACAGTCTCGGTTCTGGAACCAATCTACTGGATAGGGGTTGGACTCTTTGCTTCTCCGGACTTGCCCAGGGTGTGAGGACCCGGGCGGGTGTGGGGATACTCACAAGCCCCCTGCTGAGCGCCGCTACGTTGGAGTTTACCCCGGTGGACGAGAGGGTCTCCTCCCTGCGCCTGCGGGTTGCTGGGGGGAAAACTCTGACTGTTGTTTGTGCATATGCACCAAACAGGAGTTCAGAGTATTCTGCCTTCTTGGAGTATTCTGCCTTCTTGGAGACCCTGAACGGAGTCCTGTATGGGGGTGTGGAGGGGCTGTCTTGGTTGACACGCCTCTTCAACATTGCATGGAAGTCTGGGACAGTGCCAAAGGAGTGGCAGACTGGGGTGGTGGTTCCCCTGTTCAAAAAGGGGGACCAGAGGGTGTGTGCCAATTACAGGGGTATCACACTTCTCAGCCTCCCTGGTAAAGTCTACTCTAAGGTACTGGAAAGGAGGGTTCGACCGATAGTCGAACCTCAGGATGAAGAGGAACAATGTGGATTCCGTCCTGGTCGTGGAACAACGGATCAGCTCTTTACTCTCGCAAGGATCCTGGAGGGGGCCTGGGAGTATGCCCATCCTGTGTACATGTGTTTTGTGGATTTGGAGAAGGCGTATGACCGGGTCCCCCGGGAGATACTGTGGGAGGTGCTGCGGGAGTATGGGGTGAGGGGGTCCCTT
>JACXGM010027073.1:0-14634 GCA_016801145.1 Umbra pygmaea
TGTTTGTTACATACTTTATAATGTATCTACATTTTGTGAAAGGACATCTGTTGAAGAATTTAGTTCAGTATAAAGCTTCCTACATATATTTCTGAATATAGCAGTGTTGATATAGGCTCTGCACACATTTTCAGATTTCATTTAGTTTGACAGCCCTAAAAATGAATCACAACATTTTGGAAGGTGATAACATGGAATTTTTTTAAATTACTTAGGCCTTATGTTGTTGATCTAAAACGCATGGTCACTGTCAAATAGTTTAAACAAATTTAGTGTTTGTCCAGTCCACATTATGTGTATTTGAGTTATTTGAGTTATCAAACTTTTAGCGACTGGTGCAAAAGGTTTGGTCTTATGATTCTTAATCAGTCATGGGTGTGTTTTGGGCGTAACATGCTTTAAAACAGTGAAAATTACATCGGTCATTCCCTTTAACAGCAAGCAGCGCAACATCTAAAAGCGCATCTGTATTTTGATAGTCCACGTCGCATTTGAAGGAAACTGCTTGCAGGTTAGACTGTATTGAAGAGTTATACCACTAAACCACGCTTGACTAAAACCTAGCAGAGTATAGCATACATGCATCTGCACTATTGTAATAATAACTGTCTATTATTTCAACTCAATAGCAAATTTAACTGACTTCACCTTGTTGTCACGACAAAACAGTTATACCCGGTAATTACTTTCACTATTGACTGACAACGGGTTACCGTTGAAAACAAAGCCCCTGAAAAAAGGAACTCATTCACAAATAATGTTCGAATGAATGAATTAAAAACCTAAGGACATTTATTCTGTAGAGGAGTTGCTGCTTACATCTCGTGACAGTGCCTCTTCAGATGTTCTTCATATGCGCCTTTCAATATAGACCAGGTTTTTCTTGGTCAGTGGTGTAATGCTTTTAAGATGGTGTAAGATATTGCTTTTTAGATAAGGCGTTAGACAACACTTTAGGTTGTTACTTGCCACACCCTTGTGCGCATTGTTCAATAAGAGAAGCGAATGGCGATTAAAAAAAAATAAAATCAAAGGATGTGTTTTTAAAAAAAGAAGCTTTGTGCAATATGTAGGGCAGTTAGCTGAATACACCAGATGTGTTTTGACATGGGTGGGTCAAACGGTCAAGCCGCATAATAGATTTATAGCCTTTTTTTCAGTTAAAAATGTTTATAAAATCAAAGGGTGGGTTTAAAAAAAAGAAAGCTTTGTGCAATATGTAGGGCAGTTAGCTGAATACACCAGATGTGTTTTGACATGGGTGGGTCAAACGGTCAAGCCGCATAATAGATTTATAGCCTTTTTTTCAGTTAAAAATGTTTATAAAATCAAAGGGGGGGTTTTAAAAAAAAAAGCTTTGTGCAATATGTAGGGCAGTTAGCTGAATACACCAGATGTGTTTTGACATGGGTGGGTCAAACGGTCAAGCCGTATAATAGATTTTTCGAATGTGTCAAATATCCAACGTCCAATATAAAACCAACTTTACCGCGGTACCAGTGACACTGTTGTGTTGAAAGTACAGTTCTGTAAATTGTCTGTCGTTAAAAGATGCTCGCTACAGACACGAAGTTCAGGGGCTGTCGGAGGGCTAGCCAGTTTTAAGGCAGCTAGCCATGATTTGAAGGGCTGGTTTCTTAGTCAAAGGTAGCCTGTGGACATTTATTTTAACCCCAGCTTCCTTAGCCCTATTCCATTCATTACTGCAGCCAGAGGCAATGCAGTATAAACCCCCCATAGGCCTGTTTCCTCAGTCATGTCAGTTAGCCTCAGACTCATTACCTGGTATGGCTGAGTAGCTTACCATACCAGTGACGTAGCCGATTTTTGAAATCCAAAATGGCGGCGCCCATGTAACAAAACCAACCCTTTCAACATATCCGTTTATCCCTTTTAACAAATTTAGCCATTTTAATTATTATACCAATGAGAAGAAAAAAAAATGTCTGTTATATCACCTTTACATAAAATTCCAGTTCAGTTCATCTTTAAAGAACAGCGAGCCTAGCAACCGTCTCTTGTTCAGTCCAAAATGGCGAAGGCGCCACAGCAGCGCCATCTAGCGATTGTTGTCAGAACTGCAACAGAGTTTCGCCTCTTGTTACTTCTATACTCTTTGCTCAGAGTTTGCCCCTTGAGTCTGACTCAGTGCAAGACAAGTGCGACGTCTCTAAGACATAAGCTGTATCCCTTCTAGCACTGACAAGATTGATTAGCGCATTACTGCACAACCGTAACCAGACAGTTATAAATTGACTGACAAGTACATGCAATTCATGTATCAAACATAATGTTAGTATCTTTTTCAGCTGATAGACTGTCTGTCTAGCTATAATAGACTACAGTACTTTGACAAGGAGAAATGGATCCTGTTTCAAATAAGCCAGGTAGTGACTTGACGGTCTGTACTTCTAGTACTAAAGTCTGGAGCTGGTTATCTATTAAATGTAGCGAGACGATGCTAATTTTAGTAAGACACAAAACAGACAACTTTCTGGTTTAAACATAAATCTAGTTAGTTAGCAAGCCATTTGCCCCAAAAAAACGTTTTCATAAAAGGCTTAATAGCTCTAGTTTAAATTCATTGCAATTAACATTGTGAATTCATTGTAAAGCTAGTGAATTGTAACCAAATTCAATTGTATTGTGTGTAAAGAAATTAAAAGAGTATGTGATAGCAAAAACGGCACATTTAACAAGTTTTTTATGAGTGATTATTAAAAACATTATCAAATAAGTTGTACACAAATTGATAGAATATATTGTCAGTGTCTCTTTAAAAAAATACACGAGTACATTTGAAAATCATTCACTACAGTCGGTTGTTACCCAAAATAGACAAATTGTAGCAACACATGAACATGGATCCACTACCTAGCTATGAAATGAACAAACAATGATTATGATAATGAATGAGGAGTGATATTATTTTGAAATGAAATATCAGAGTTTGTGCACAGTTCGTGCACGAATCCTGCACAGTCTAAACAGTTACCTGAGACAAAGTAATCATCTCTTCTTTGCCTCAATCAAAACATAAAATACGGACATACAGTAACCTACATACGTATGCATGAGATAGATTTAATAAAAAATAAAATGTCATTTGCCCACTTAATATTTAGTTCCCAGCCTTTTTCAACACTGAACGTGAATCATCCTTATCTAAATTCTAATAGCTCTTCGTGGGGAATACCTAACATGGCATTGACCGGGTATTTTAAACTTGAAGACCGCGTTTCGAATCCAGCGAATTGTAATCATCTTATTATTTAACTACCGTTTATAAATAAGTTAGTAGGGTTATAAGTGATGGCTTATTTATTTTTGGCTTATTTATTCCTTTGCGAAAAGTTGTTCTGTAGACAGTATTTATACAGTATATCAAAGTATAGTGTCACTTTGCGTGATAAAAATGGATATAACGAATGACATTGTGAGTCATCATATGAACTCATATGAGTCATAAATGAACTCACGTACATACTCACTATGCGTTACTACTTTCATTGAAAAAATAGTTTAAACTGCATGTCTAAACAGTGCATAGGACACATTTAAATTGAATATCGTAATTGTGTAATCATACAGTACCTAAACATCCTAGAGTATCATCTACTCAGTAGGCTATATTTGCGAATAATCAGTGTACTGTTTTTTGTCTAAACAAATAAAAAATACAAATAGTTCAACAATCTATTTGCTGTAAAGATTTGTATAAACAATCTATTTGCTGTAAAAATAATAAGAGATGACGCTACAACATTATTAGGCCGATTTTAGCTGATGGCCCATTTTAGCTGACTTCACCTCCCGGGGATCCTTCGTGTTGTACATTACGTAACAATGCTATGAATATCTTCACGGGGATTCCCTAAAGCTGGACTGTCGTATGCAATGTTGCCCACCATCTCGTAGATGCGGAACAATGATTACGATGTTGATGTGTACAAGTGTGTCTGCATTACGATGCCATACGGGGATTTTTTTGCCGTGTCTTTGTGTGAATCCAGCTTAACATGGCATTGACCCGGTATTTCAAACTTGACGACCGAATTACGAATCCAGCGAATTGTAATCATTTAATTATTCAACTACCATTTACAATATGAGGCAGACATACAAATTTTAGATGAGATTACGTTTCATAATAATTGTAATACAATCAATGTCATTATGAATTACCAATAAAGATTGGTTGTACAAGTAAAGATGAACGATTTTATATTTTCCTGCTGTGATTTCTTTTCAGTTCATGCAGCTTTCCATTTGGAAGAAAATGTAGCGGCTATAAGTTAGCAGCAGGTTTGATATTCGCCGGATATTCGTTTTGGATTTACCAGCTATTCAGTTGCTTCAATAAAATTCGACTACATTACGAGTGTAGTATGTTGAGGACAGTTTAGGACACTGTATAGAAAGAAATTACAATGGTACTTGTTGTCGCTACCAATTTACAGGCGAAAACAGCACATTATTCCACGTTCCGGCTATTGGCTGAGTTAGGGACCGTCTACAAATAACATTGCTCAGGCTGGAGACATAGACTACTGGGATTTTCTCAGAAAAGAAATCGCCATAAATTAATAAAATTACCTTTACTCATTCTGATTGCTGTAGTAGTTGCCAATTGCGGGCTGCTAGTTACTATGGGTCATATTATTAACATGGCACATTATACTGAAACAGCGTGTAATTAAACTTTTAAAATATTCACCAAAAATCAACAAAAATACATTTTCTCATTCTGATTGCTGTAGTACTTTCCAATGGTGGGCTGCTAGTTACTACGGGTCATGTTTTTTACCTATGTCACATTATGTTGAAACAGGGTGGAATTAAACTTTTAAAATATTCACCAAAAATCAACAAAAATAAATTTTCTCACTCTGATTGCTATAGTACTTTCCAATGGTGGGCTGCTAGTTACTACGGGTTGTGTTTTTCACATATGTCACATAATACTAAAACAGGGTGGAATTAAACTTTTTACATATTCACCAAAAATCAACGAAAATACATTTTCTCATTCTGATTGCTGTAGTACTTTCCAATGGTGGGCTGCTAGTTACTACATGTCATGTTTTTAACCTATGTCACATTATACTGAAACAGGGTGGAATTAAGCTTTTAAAATATTTACCAAAAATCAACGAAAATACATTTTGTCATTCTGATTGCTGTAGTAGTTGCCAAGGGTGGGCTGCTAGTTACTACGGGTCATATTTATAGCCTATGTCACATTATAGTGAAACAGGGTGGAATTAAACTTTTAAAATATTCACCAAAAATCAACAAAAATACATTTTCTCATTATGATTGCTGTAGTACTTTCCAATGAGAAAATGTATTTTTGCCCACCATTGGCAACTACTACAGCAATCAGAATGAGAATGTCTTTTTGTTAATTTTTGGTGAATATTTTAAAAGTTTAATTCCACCCTGTTTCACCATAATACATTTTTCTATTAAAACCATATAGGATATTTGACTTGACAGAGTGCATTAAGTAACTGTATAGTTCAATATAATACAGTTGTCTATCACTTCATATGGTCATGTTTTCATCCAAAAATACAAGTAGTAAGATATAAACAATATTTTTTATTTACACAGTGCACACGCGCTTTTCAAGCTTCAAGCGTCCGGAAAATAAGTCTCATCAGGGACTCGAGTCTATCATAGGTCTAGATGAAATGGGTTAGGCTACTGAGAATAGGGATGGGCAGATACCACTTTTTATGGAACGAGTACAAGCACAGAGTATTTTATTTTGGGAACTTGCCGATAGTAGTACCGATACTTTTAGGAACTATGCCAAATGTCACATTTATCAAGCTAAAATCTGCTATTTTTTAGATGTTGATCAGCCAATTCAAATATAGAAAAGTAAATATTCCTACGTATCCAGAAGAACATCATTTACATTGCAGGTCAAGAATGTGTAATATTTCTAACAGATGTCACTGGTTTATTTCTCCTTCTCTAATTAGCTAAAGTGAGAGAAACACGTTTGTAAACGCGAAAGCAATAGCCGTTTGTGTTCGAATTCGCACTAAGCATTGCAGACGTTTTGTGTAAGATGAGAATGTCTTTGAAGTGACTTACCTAATCATATTATTCTGTTAATGTACCTATTTGATTGTTTTATTTTAATCTGTACACAATTATAGCTGTATACTATTACTGTAATCTATTGAACAAAATATAAATGGGCTACATCATATTTCCTTTAAGTTATATTTCTTAACGTTAGTATGTCAGAACTCAGAACTTCCACTATTTTGTTCACCCAGAAGTGTTGCAAACTACCGACATTTGTCTTTCCTCCCTGAAGGTGGCTTTCAGAGGCAAGTTCCGGGGCGTTCCTCATGCCGTTTTTACAGTAACAGTATGCACTGAATAATAACTAAAAAGCCTAATAACTTGCATCCTTCGTTCGTTCCTGTACTTAAATGTGCGCATTTCCTTGAGGATTCTAATATTTTTTATCTATAATTTTACAAATATTAGGCTACATGAAAATAGCAATGAGAAAAACGATGTTGTATTTCGCCATTTCAACTCTACTGGACAACTGCCGAGTAAAATCTTTTTTTTAATAGCTCCGTCTTTGGAATGATTATGCATTTTAGGCGCATATAAATCACTTTTCTTTCTTTTTTAAATAGCAATAAAAATACAGTTTTACAGCTTTATAAGCATGGTCTCTGAATGACAAAGTAGATTGATATGGAGGACCAAGTCTGCCAAAATAAGAAATAAATGAATATATGCATCAATAAAAATATTTATACATAAAAATAGAAAAATATAAAATTATACATTTATTAATCCATATCATTTCCCTATTTATTTATTTCCGTGATCATTTATTTCAGTTTTTATACATTTTTATATTAATTTATTTCCATATTCTTTTATTTCTGTATTTATTTATTTCCGTACATATTTTTTTCTGTATTTCCATATCCTTAAGCTAATGAGGAGGCAGTCAATCAAAGCATGTCACGGTGTCACCTTTTTCCCATTGGTTGATCGGTATCAGAGTGTGAAGATCGATTTTACATGCCTAGATTACTATGTTAGTAGGCTTCATACAGTCTCTTGCCAGAGATTTGAGTCTTGGCTACCCTCGGTGAAAATGCTAGCTTTGATTATTAACTTTTTCGCGTGGAGGGTCTGGCTGAAAGTTTATTGCAGTAAGCAGCATCTAACGACACAAAAGTTGACCCTGCATTGTAGGAATTTGGATGAAGTGTGATCATTGACTTAATTTTTCGATATACGATTCCGTTAATGCCGGAGCAGTCGGACGCCCTTCTCGTTGTAGCCTATCCATTTCATTAAAGAAAAGAACCGCCAGTGCAATGTTTCGTTGTCGTGAAAACACACGCACACAAACACACCAAGTCACCCACACAGACACATAAACTAAGTTCGCCGGAGCGAGCAGCTACGGTAGTTAACGGAGCACAACAGGTGACACCGAAGTAGGGCTGGGAGGTATGGCTTAAATTGAATACCATGATATTTTTCAAATGTTTGACGGTATCATGGTATTTAAAGGTATTTAATTTTGGAAGTAAAGGGTTGAAAGAAATTAATTTGTTCGTTCATTATGATTTTTGTTGGAACACCAATAAACAAGACTGAGTAAGTAAAAGTAGTGCTATTGTTGAAATCTTTATTAAATGCAGGAATACTAATAAATAACTTTGCAACCGCAAAAAAAAACAAGGCTATCCACTGTCTATGGCTTTAGTACCGAACCGTGGCATGTTATGGCACCTCCACACTACTTGCTTAGGTTTATGAATTACAAAAAAGTCCCACTGTCATTTAACTAAATTAACTACTGGTATAGAACAGACAATCAGATTGGTTTCACAGGTTCTGGGCACGGAAAAATAGCCCTTGAACTCGAGCCAAACAATCCCCATATGCTTTTTTCCATTGTTGAACCAAGCGTGTATATGCCGTCAAGTGCATGCCAAAGGTGTAGGTGGCAGTGTAACGAAAGGCTGAAGCTCACGTTAGCCAATCAGATTCCCAAAAATAGCCAAATGAAAATGTAAACAGGTCGCACTTTTGGCGCAGGTGCATGTTCTGGCGCATACTGTGACGTCGGCTGACTAAAACTCAGTTTTCTTCAGTTTACATGCAAACTGAGTTTTCAAAAATCTCCACTTTGGCCGGAGTTTTTAGAAAGAATCGTTTTCAAGGGCGAATTCTCTGTTTGCGTGTAAACGGAGGGCAAAAACGAAGAGAAATATCTCAGTTTTTCAAAATAACTGTCTGTGTAAACGGGGTCTTAAACCAAACCATGTCCACGATATCGACGTTGCACCCTTTTTTTTGATTGCTGCTGCGCGGATAATTCTACCTGCACCCTTCATAGTTTTTTCCACCGTTTATCTAACTTCCAGGTGTTTGTTTCTCACGTGTGTTTGTGTGCGTCACGCAGTGGGCATTAAGATTTTAGGGGCGCGGTTTATTCCAAAATAAGATTATTCTCAGTTGTTGCAGCTGGCAGAATGACATATGAAAAAAATACCGCTAACGAATATAGCATACCGCTACAAGACCGGTATATAGTTTTTTCCGGTATACCTCCCAGCCCTACACCGAAGCCACAAAAAACTGAACTAATCGGCACAGTTAGTTGGATTTTCTGTTTGTGACATTGTATCTCTTTTTGGGGTTGGTGAAAGAATCATTTATCCTACAAACCAACACTGTGTTGTACCCTTGGTTCCTCCCCGGCTACGTTTTTTACGTTCACAATCTGTTTCTATCACAGACTGTATATATGGTTTCTATCTCCCGCTCTTGGCTTGCTTGCTATGGCTGAACGATCAAGTCCCGCCCTCTCATTAGCTTAAGGATGTAGAAATACGGAAATAAATATATACAGAAATAAATAAATACAGAAATAAAAGAAAATGGAAATAAATGTGTAAAACAGGGTCTTAAATTTAAATTTATAAATTTATATAAAAATAATAAATACAGAAATAAATGATCACAGAAATAAATAATTAGGGAAATAATATTGATTAATAAATGTATAATTGTAAATTTGTATATTTTATGTATAAATGTATGTATAAATATTTTTATTGACGCATATATTCATTTATTTATTTCTTATTTTGGCAGACTTGGTCCTCCATAGATTGAAACATTGACATGAATCAGATTTAAAACTATGGCCATCTATGGCTAATCTGTAAAGCATAGCTCTTAAATGTAGAGGAAGTATCGGGCCTTTTTCACAAGTACAAGTATGAGTACTTTTGCCCAGTATCGGGCCATCGGCACATCCCTAACTGAGAATGTTATTTTTTTTTATGTTTATGCTGCAGCTGGAAAATTAATGAGCAACATCATTTGTTATAATCGATTATGGTCGGCTACTGCATCGATGCAGCATCGTCCATGTCCGCATCGCGATGCATCGATTATTTGATTAATTTCAACACCTCTAGTTGCTGAGCAACGCGCGTGAGTTTGACAGCTGCCTGTCAGAGTGACTCAGTCGTTTTTTAGGATTGTATAATCTAGTAAAAGAAATGGACAAATACAAGCAGTGTGTGGACAGTGCACAGTAAAAGTGTACAGCGTGTGCGCAGCTTTCATAATACGATACATACATTTAATTCACTTTTTTTTATTCTGCAATTTTGCGCCCCGTCCAGCAGATGGCGCCCCAGGCGGCCGCCTGTGTCGCCTGTCGGCAAAGCCGGCCCTGATCAGGGCCGTAGCCAGGGTTTTGAAAATAGTGAGGTCCAGATTTTTTTTTTACATTTTATGATTTGGCTGTTCGGGGGGGTTAGCCCCAAATAGGAATGTGTAAAGCACATGTAATTAATAAAGTATTTGCTGTTAAATTACCTAAAACACCAACACAACTGTGGCTGCTCTTTAACTAGTTTACTAAGATTACTGACTCTCTGTATGCCATGAAATAGTGGTCTAAATTGTTTTTAATGTAAATGCATCTAATAAGGTGCCATGTAGAGAATGTAACAAGAAACAAGCTATGCATTCATAAAAGGCACATAATCACCATGGATAAAACCAACTCACTGAAAACTAAACAACAATAGCGCTGGAAAGACGAAAATATAATCATAATTTAATAAGAAATATAGTTTTGGGTGCACTACAATCAATGTGGGCAGTTCAACAGTGGCCACTCCCTCTTTTTGTACTAACAATAAAAGAACAAAAACGTTTCACTTTACTAGAAAACAAAAGTAATGTAGAAGGGTACTCAAGATAGGAATAAACAAACTTTTCTTAATATCCTCAATAACTGTCCTGACTGTAAAAGAGTGTTATGTGTAAAAACATATGCTTCCACCTGTATCAACTAGTTGTAAAGATAACATTTTACATGTATTATAGGGATGCTATCATTCCTGTAAGGACAATATCACTTGATATACAGTATTCCAGTCTATTATACAGTAATTAATATAACATTGTAACATTACTGTAATGAAATCAGGTTCTTTCAACAATACGTGCTGTGTTCCAGTTTACTCAGAACTAGTTCTTGTACTTGTAGGACTACATTTGGTCTAAGACGAGGGTCTCTAAACCTGGTCCTGGAGAGCTCCAAGCATCCTGTAGGTTTTCACTCCAAATGCAGATAATACAGCTTCATTCAGCTTATCAACCAGCTAATTATTACAATCAGGTGTGCTCAATTAGGGTTGGAGTGAAAACAATCAGTACAGTAGCTCTTTAGGACCAGGATTGAACATGCCTGGTCTAAGAGGCAGTTTGTGGGGCCATTTTAAACAAAGGGGACCTGATCACTCTCTGATCTGACTCCAGTGCTCTTTCCTTCACAGTGGCTCCTCCATCCCACTCTCTCTCATCTATGCCCTCTCCCTATTTCCTGTAGCCACCGTTTCCCTAAATCACTGGTTCTTGAACCTCTCCTGCAGCCGTATCACAATTTTATTTTTGTCCTGGACTATCTCAATCAAGGAGAGAAGTGCTTGATAATGAGTAAATACATGCATTCATTTGTGCTAGCTCTTGTTTGTATCCAGCCCATGTATTTGAACTTCCCCTGAGTTAGCACACCTGATTCAACTCGTCTACTAATCAACAAGTCTTTGATTACTGTATTTGGTGTACCAATTCAGAGCTAAAGTTAAGTTGTTGCCCATCTAGGGGTACTTGAGGAGAGATTTGGGAGCCACTGGTCTAGGTGGTAGGGATGTTTAGAAAGGAGGAAACCATTTTTGTGTGTCCACCAATCAGTGGACAATACAGATCAGTTCAGACATTTATTAGAGTCCTTATTAAAATCTTTCTCTGGGCATTCTAGTCACCACTATCTAGTCTTCACTATCTGTTCACTCACCTCTATCCTGCTCTCTCACACCTGTGGCCTCCATCCTGTTCTCCCTCTTCTTTCTCTCTACTAACAAGCATAAACATATAATTCTACTTAACTAGTAAGAAAGATCTAAGTGGGAAAAATCAACATCATGCAATAAAATATCTAACATTCAAATCTACTGAATATATTTTCTAGTTGGAAAAAGGTGTAATCATGATGGGTGCTATCAAATTGGGCAATTCAGTCAGAGTCACTGCATGTAAGAAACTGTTGTCAGAATACTATGAAGCTGCCTGTTTAATAAAATACTCTCTATTGGCTTCTGCTATTACAGTATCTACTGTATGCCCATGTTTGACTAGAAAATACTTTTGTATATGCATCTATGGATAAAGAGACATTTCTTTACGATAGTAGGCCAACGTACAGTATATAAACTTTTGTCCACATTCAAATGAACATTCATGATTACATACTGACAAGTTAACTTTATCTAGCTAACGTTAGCTGTTTGTTAGGTTAGTGTAACTTAGCTAGCTAGCAAACACTAGCTTCTTTTTCGTGGGTGAACAAAGAGTAAGATAGATGTGAAACACAATCAGACAACACTTCTCTAACACTAGAATATACCAATCTAAATGTATCTTACTCATGTGACATCCATGTCCAGTCTCTACTACTCCGTCTGTTTGTACTGCGCGCATTGATCCATTAGGTCCAAAATAAGACTGAAAAGGGGCGGAACACAACGTCTCTGATTGGATGAAATCCAAGATGTTAATAAAAAAGATACTACACCTAATTTTTCGTCACGCTTTTTTGCACTCTAATCAACACGTACTAACGGAAGAATAATGCTGCATTCGATTATCCCAAAGATCCGACTCGGAACTCGGATATGACGTCACTTACACACTTCAAGCGTTCTATTATGTTTTGCACGTCCGAGTCGGAGAAAAACATGGATTCCACCTAGAAAGCTGTTGTTGCGGTACCACTGACCAAGTACCAGGCGCTCCAAAAGCACTACATTACATTTTTTATTATAATTATGACTAGTACCCCCCCTGACAGCAAATACATTTGGCCCAGATCCGGCCCACATCTGCCCCAGATCGGGCCAGATGTGGGCCGGATCTGGGCCGAATGTATTTGCTGTCTGGGGGCCACCATATCAAAACGCAGCCATTTGAACTTCTAAAATGTTCACTTTATTTCATGTTTTAGTTTCTTATATTACAACGCTAGCCACGTTTAGCAACACCGTTGCTGGAAAGTCGAATGTCTGAGTAAAAGGGGGCGTGTGGTGCGCATTGCTAGGCAACGTTCCGAGCTCCGACTCGGAGCTCCGACTCGGAAAGATAAACGAACGCAGCTTAATCATAGCTGTGCATACATTCAGAGTTTTCACCTTTGCTTGAAATGTTGATGGGATAAACAGGTTTGACAGCTTTATTTGTAGGCGCAGTTCTAGAGGGGGAACAAACACGTTCGCCTGGCAACAATATATAGTCAGTGTCTTGTGAAAACACGATACATTTAAAAAATATTCACTAGAGTCTGTTTTATCCAACAACAGAACAGACTAACATTAGCAACACATGCTAATGTTTTGAAAGGTAGAATCAGAGTTTGTGTTGCCGACATAATTTGTTTGCCAGGCGAACATGTTTTCCCCTGCTAGAACCATGTCTGTTTATTTAAAGGTCAATGGAATTATATACACTCGTTTTGTGGGGGTTTCTCCACAATCAGTTCGTACAACAGCCACACTTTAGCTATAGCCTATACTTCTAATTGCACAACAAATGTGATCTGCATATGTTTTGACATATTTTTTTACAGTGTGAAGTTCAAAAATATATAGACGGAATAACATTTGTGATTGAATTTACGAAGACATGCTATCAAATAACCAACAACTTTTTGTAAAATACATCTTTACAGCCGATCTTTATTGGTAATTCATAATGACATTGCTGTTATTACAATTATTACAAAAACGTAATCCCATCCAAAATTTGTATGTCTGTATTATATTATAAACGGTAGTTATATAATTAAAATATTACAATTCGCTGGATTCGAAACGTGGTCATCAAGGTTGAAATACCAGTCAATGCCATGTTAGGGATTCTAACATGGCATTGAAGAGCTACTGTATATTCATAGCGTTGTGATGTATTGTTCAACATGCGGGATTCCCGGAAGGAGAGAAAAGCATTAGGGTGAAGTCAGCTAAAATCGGCCTAATAATGTTGTAGCGTCAAATCTCTTACTATCTTTACAGCAAATCACAATAACTGATCTTGCATTGTTGCTTCAACACTTGTTGACATGTAACAAGTGTTTTGATTTGTCTGAATTTTCTAGGCCGGCAGAAAATGTCATTAGATCTCATGTGTAGCTTATTTGATGGTATTATAAGCCCTTTACCAAAACGTGTCCCATTTTAACTAACTTCATCCTATACAGAGCAAAAAGGACAACGGAAAATAAATATGTATTTTAAGCATGGGACAAACCTTTACATTAACAGGGCTCACATGAAATCAAGGGGATGCAAACACAATATTACACATGTAGATTGTTGAACTATTTGTATTTTTTTTGTTTAGACAAAAAAACAGTACATTGATTATTCGCAAATATACTGTTCAATAGATACTTTGTGTGTTTTCATTGAATTGATCACTGTTTATGTACTGTAGGATTACAATTACGAACGAAAATTTAAATGTGCCATATGCACTGTAGAGAAATGGCAGTTTAGACTATTTTTAAAATGAAAGTAGTAATGCATAGTGATGATTTCCGAGTGTTCATATGATGACATAAAAACACAATGTCATTCGTTATACCCATTTATATCCTGCAAAGTGAAACTGTAATTTATGTACTGTATAAATACTGTAGCTACAGTATAACTTTTCGCAAAGGAATAAATTAGCCACGAAGAAATAAGCCATCACTGTAAAAAGACAAACCCATTAAGAGCGTTGTTTATTTTAAGTGGTCTAGCACCACCTAGCGACAAGTATTGATCATTTATTGGCAACTAAATGCACCGATTGGTGCCTCAGTACAAGAGGCACAACTTAAGAGAAATCACATCTTTATATCTATATCACTCATAGATATATATATATATATATATATATATAATTATGTGTGTATATATAAATATATTGATAGATATTATGTATATATATATATATATATATATATATATATATATATATATATATATATATATATATATATATATA
>JACXGM010027074.1:0-14634 GCA_016801145.1 Umbra pygmaea
TAGAGACCAGTATAGATCAGTAGATATCAATAAAGACCAGTAGAGACCGTAGAGACCAGTACAGATCATTTGATATCAGTAAAGACCAGTAGAGACCGTAGAGACCAGTACAGATCAATAGATATCAGTAAAGACCAGTAGAGACCGTAGAGACCAGTACAGATCAGTAGATATCAGTGAAGACCAGTAGAGACCGTAGAGACCAGTAAAGATCAGTAGATATCAGTAAAAACCAGTAGAGTTTGTAAAGACCAGTACAGATCAGCAGATATCAGTAAAGACTAGTAGAGTCCGTAGAGACCAGTACAGATCATTAGATATCAGTAAAGACCAGTAGAGACCAGTACAGAACAGTAGATATCAGTGAAGACAAGTAGAGACCAGTAAAGACAGTAGATATCAGTGAAGAACAGTAGAGGCCATAGAGACCAGTAGAGACAAGTATATATCAGTAAAGGCCAGTAGAGACTATAGAAACCAGTACAGATCAGTAGATATCAGTAAACACCAGTAGAGACCATAGAGACCAGTACAGATCAGTAGATATCAGTAAAGACCAGTAAAGGCTATAGAGACCCGGACAGATCAGTAGATATTAGTGAAGACCAGTAGAGACCATAGAGACCAGTACAGATCAATAGATATCAATGA
Organism: Umbra pygmaea; assembly: GCA_016801145.1. Taxonomy (NCBI): domain Eukaryota; kingdom Metazoa; phylum Chordata; class Actinopteri; order Esociformes; family Umbridae; genus Umbra; species Umbra pygmaea. Next base: position 652 of record JACXGM010027074.1, read on the forward strand.
AGACCAGTAGAGACCATAGAGACCAGTACATATCAGTGGATATCAGTAAAGACCCGTAGAGAGCAGTACAGATCATAGATATCAGTGAAGACCAGTAGAGACCGTAGACCAGTACAGATCAGTAGATATCAGTAAAGACCAGTAGAGACCGTAGAGACCAGTACATATCAGCAGATATCAGTAAAGACCAGTAGAGACCGTAGAGACCAGTACAGATCATTAGATTTCAGTAAAGACCAGTAGAGACCAGTACAGATCAGTAGATATCAAAGAAGACCAGTAGAGACCGTGGAGACTAGTACAGATCAGTAGATATCAGTGAAGATCAGTAGAGACCGTAGAGACCAGTACAGATCAGTTGATATCAGTAAAGACCATAGAGACCAGTATAGATCAGTAGATATCAGTGAAGACCAGTAGAGACTGTAGAGACCAGTTCAGATCAGTAGATATCAGAAAAGACCAGTAGAGTATTATATGATACTACCATGTTTTTAGTAAGATATTAACATGATTAGCATGATGCTAACATGTGTTTAGGAAGATATTAGCAAGGTAAGCATGATCCTAGCATGATGCTAGCATGATAAATATGTTGCTAGCATGATGCTAGCATGTTTTTAGTAAGATTTTAGAATGATTAGCATGATGCTAACATGATGCTAGCATGATATACTCTGTTGTGGTGTTGGGTCTGATATACTGTTGGGTGTGCTATGGTATTGGCTCTAGTATATTGTTGGCTTTTCGTGGGTGTGGTGTTTTGGTGGTCTGTGGTGTTAGGTATAACATAGTGTTGGGAATGCTGTGGTGTGGTGTGGCCTGTGTCATGGTGTTGGGAATGCTGTGGTAGTGTGTTGGGTATGTGGTGTTGGCTGGGAGTGGTACACTTGAACACTTATATTGGTAAGTAAGACCATTTGTACTAGGTTGACTATCTATTAAAGTGCAATGTCATGTTAATTAATCAGTGGCCTTGTTTATAACTCCCAGGAAAGAACCCTTTGATCTTGTTTTTAATTGAACCCTTTGATCTCTTAATGAGCACCTGTACTGGGTCACACAATATTGCTGTTAAAAATCTCCTCAGTTTTAGTGTAACTGTGAAGGTATAGCTGTATTCACACGGCTGTAGTTTCAAAAGTATACATCCCACAGCTTAGATACTTATATCGTTGGAATCCTACGAACCAGGCCAACATTTTGATATATAATATGTCCATGAAACCCTAAAACTATAGACACAGTGACAAGTTAGAAAGAGTGTTAATTTTTAAAGCTATTAAAGTACAGATTCAATGAATGTCTATGGAGAATGTGAGTTCCAAACAAATGATCATTGTATAAAACTATTATGTTTATGGCTTAGATTTTGACATTGTTAGTGACAGCAGGAATAGATGAACGTTTTGATATAACATTTGTGTATGTGGAGTGAAAGATGTAGGAGTGGCGGCAGTTTCTAATTTGTTACAAAATCTGCGTTAGTGTCGCTAGCACAATATATTGTCGCTGAAAGAACAATATTCTGAATGATTATCTGTCCCTAATTAAATTACCGTTCTTTCAGCGACACTATATTATACTAGCGACCCTAACGCGGATTTTGTTTTTCAAAATAATAGCGCTCATTCCAATGCATGAAATAATGATGGTAAATTCATTTTAAAGCTAGTGAATTATAATCAAATCAAATTTTATAATGTGTTTAAGGAACTATTAAAATAGTTTGATGGGAAAAAAAACGTAATATGTTTTTAATAACAATTGTGAAAGATATACTGTACACTACATTTTATTAAATATATTATCTCATAAAAACTAAACTATCGCTTAGGCCAAAACATGGACTGTGGATAACTGTTCAGTAGGATGTATTTTATCCAAATATAGTCTCAAATCCCAGGGTACTTGCTGCTGTATGGCCAAGATGTTTCTAAATCAGGGGCCCTCGTCACTCTCCCATTCAATTCACCGTAAGACATAATTTAACATGCATATTTTGCTTTATATAAACTCAACTATCGCTTGGGCCAAAACATGCTCTATGGATAACTGTTCAGTAGGATGTATTTTATCCAAATATAGTCTCAAATCCCAGGGCACTTGATGCTGTTTGGCCAAGAATCACTAAATCAGGGACCCTCGTCACTCTCCCATTCAATTCATTGTAAGATATAAAGCAGAATCTGCATGTTAAATTATAAAATCTAAACCATCGCTTGGGCCAAAACATGGACTATGGATAACATTTTATCTATTTGGAGACAAAGGTGGAAATTCTTTATGTATCTTAGCTAAATCCCGATTCATCTCTTTGGGCAGGAAAGTGGTCCCTGGATGTAGCACTGCTGTCTGTATTACTTTAGCAATGTTATCTATTCTGTGAGTACAATTTGTGATGAAAATTGGGTCTATGCTTATTAATGTGTTTTTAACAATCTGGAGATGCAGCAAAAACTGTAGTGTGGAATTCAGCCAACAATTTTGCCTGTTATTGGATAATTTACATATGGTTGTCATCATGCCCCTATGGGAATGTTGCTCAGGTGTGGTGTCAAGGAAAACAGATTCATTAAACCCTTCTGTCATATTTCTTTTTACCTTCTTGTTCAGAGAAAACATTTTAGAATTAACATTGGGTGGCATTTGAAAAGACCTAAGATGTTTCGGTACTTTCAGTCTTGTATTCCCACTTTCTTCAGGCTGTGGGTCAATGTCTTGTCTTCTTTTGATTTGATTGATTTTTTGACAAATGTCTCTTTGGTATGACACGAACAATGTATGCAGCTTAGCAATACATTCATCAACACGTTGTTTTTTTGCACCTAAATACAAATGTTTTGTGTTTTTGATGGTTACTTCACTAATAGCTGTGATTTTGTTGCTTGGCAGTAATTTTGAATATGTTGATGAAAATCTCTAAGTCTCTAAGTAAGAAGGTCAGACCAAATAGGAATGACTGGAAGAAAGTTTTTCAAAAGTTTCTCTAAAAGAGTCTGTGAACAGTATAGGTTCCTCTCAGTGCAGTTGCCAAGATGAATGCGCTCAAATGTTAGTTCACATATTTTCACAAAGCATTCAACGAAAGGAGATTTGGAAGACGTGGCCTTTTCATGAATATATTTTTGTCAGATTCCTCTGCTAGCAAACTGGGGTTCATTAAAGGAATTGTTTGGATCATCTGGCTCATTTCTAATACCTAATGTTTGTGTTTGTTTCTTGATTTTGTCAACCGAGCAACTTACTAATTAGGAATTATTTCTGCTATCAAGAACAATGCAGATGTCAACAAGAATGTCACAAATGTCTGCAAGACTTGTGGAATTCAGTAGTAAACTGAAGATGTACATTCTCATCTTGTACCATCTTCCTTCTTACTGTAATCTTTTTTATAAAGTTCACTAGTTTGTCACATCAAATGACATTTACATGCTCATATGATACAGAAATCTAAATCTGTGGAGGTAGCCTCTCCTTTCACTATTTTCCAGCATCATCTCAAATACTGCCTCATAGTATCTTCAGTGGCATCCGAAGATGTAGCATTGTTTTTTGTCAAATCATGCCAGAGTGTGTTACCTGTGTTTCGTCATTGTTAGCAACTCCAGAATTTTGAGATGGATGCTTATTTTCTCTTGACAAAACCTTATTTGATTTCTCGTTATGATTAAGGAAATCAGAAATATCTTCCTTTTCACAATTTACTGTTTGTACCTTTTGGTCTTTTACCTGTCTGTCACAAGTCTTTTGATCCATTGGATTTGCACATTTAAAAAATTTTTTTTTTCTTGTGTTTACTTGGAAGAAACATGAGCTTTCATTGCATGCATAAGTATTTGTTTCAACTTTCTTATGCTTATCTGGAGATACACCTACACACTCAAAGTGGTACCAATTTGCACAGTAATCACATACTTGCATTGGTTGTTCGCTCTTATTTGGTGATTTACAAGTACGCAACAATTATTTGGTTCTCTTAAACTGTGTGACATTATCGTAACCATATCTACTTTTTGATGCATTTCTCCTCCCGACTATCTGTTTGATTAGTGTTTTTGGATCCTTTAATTTAGTTTGTTTAAAGCTACACTGTGTATTTGTTTGAGTTGATTCTTAGCAAAAAACCCTTTGTTCTTTCAAAAATATGTGCTCATTCATGTGTAATTACTTCCACCTAATAATCAAAGTATTTTCGTAAGCGTAGAATCTTCCATTCACAATACCTACAATGGTGCCGCTCGAATTGCGGCAGCCATGTTACGCCTCCATCTTTAAAATACATTAGTCAAAGAGGAACATACCTAGAAATTCAAGCATGGCCTTTCACGCTTTTACACTAGTGGCACCGTGACGAATGTCAGGGGGAGATTACTCACGACTGCCTGCAAATTTCAAAGTCTGTTGAAGATGTAAGATCATCCCTATTCTCGAGGACATGTAATATCAGCGCTGGCTCAAGCTGTACATGCAAGAACGTTTGCCTGGTAACACAAACTGGGATTTTTCGTTTCAGAAAAATAGCGCTCGTGGTTCATTGCAATAATCATTGTTTATTCATTGCATAGGTAGTGTCCATGTTCATGTTTTGCTAAAATTAGTATTCTGTTGGAATAAAACAGACTCTAGTGAATGTTTTTCAAATGTAATCGTTTTTTCACATGAGACACTGATAATTTATTCAATCAAATTGTGTGTAAAACATATTTGTTGTTACTTTTATTAATAAAACATGTTAAATAATTATTTTTGTTACCACATGCTCTTATTGTTTCTTTACACACAATACAATTGCATTTGGTTACAATTCACATGCTGTGTAGTGAATTAACAATTATTATTGCAATGAATCAAAACAAGCGCTATTGTTTTGAAAGAAAAAACGAATATCCAGGTTCACGTTGCTGGTATAATAATGCGAGGGGCTTCAGTTGCTTGTCATATACAATTTCACTACTAGATGGGAGCAGATCCTACACAACGCAGCTTTAAGTGTGTTGTGTTGACGTATATTAGCGCTGTCACTTGAATTTTCTATCTCATCACAGATGGGTGACAGATTTAAAGAGCTGGCCAACTTCACCTCTTCCTGAATCGATTACACAAGCCTTTGAATGTTACTCCAAATATTCTTGAGATGTTTAACACACTGTTTAGTAAAAATGGGTTTTGTAGATGGCAACTTGCATATTTTTACTTTTTCTTCAATGAATCTCATCTTTCTGGTGTTTCCTGTCGCCACGACTACCCCCATATATCTATCTGTCAAATTCAATGGTTTCACAGCATTATTGATAAGTGTCATCTGTTGAGTCATAATGTTCTTTTCGAAGCCAGTTTCAGTACTCTTAACTCCACAGTTAACTCTGTCATCAGAGTCAACAGCGTCCCTATCATTACACTCAATTGTTACCATACCAATAGGTTGCTTGCTAACTACACCGCCTCTCTGAGCTCATCAACCTCAGTGGCACAGCACTGTCCTGGTTCCGGTCCTACCTCACAGACCGGAAACAATTCATCATCCTAAATGACTCCAACTCTGATCCAGCACCCGCCAAACATGGTCTGCCCCAGGGCTCTGTGCTTGGCCCTCTGTTTTTTACAATTTACATACTACCCCTAGGTCACATTATCCGTAAACATGGACTCAACTTCCACTGCTACACTGATGATACTCAACTCTATATCAGCAAAAACCCATCATCCCAGCTCCCACCTACACAACTTGTCATCTGCCTGCAGGAACTCAAATCATGGATGACCACAAATCAACAGTAATAAGACAGAACTAATGGTGGTGGCCCCTGCACCACTACTCAGGAAAGTTGGAGACCTGGCCCTGGTTGTGGATGGCTGCTCCATTTCTCCATCTTCTGAGGTGCACAACCTGGGTGTCATTATGGACTCCACTCTCTCCTTCTGGACCCACATCAACAACATCACCAAATCTGCCTTTTACCACCTCAGAAACATCTCACAACTCTGGCCTTCACTAACACATTCAGTAACTGAGACACTTATCCATGCCTTCATCACCTCCCGTCTGGATTACTGTAACAGGGTCTTGCCAGGGTTCTAACCCACACAAAGCCCTGGGAGCATATCACTCCCATCCTCCAACATCTCCACTGGCTGCCAGTCAAGTCACGTATTTCTTACAAGATCCTTCTGCTTACCTACAAATCTCTTCATGGACTCTCACCAAAATACCTCACTGATGTCCTCCACCCCTACACTCAGTCACGTTCTATGCGGTCCTCTGACAAGGACCTGCTGGCCACCCCCTGCACCAGGTTGCAGACTTTTGGGGACAGGGCTTTTTCTGCCAATGCTCCCAAACTCTGGAACAGTCTACCACACCATGTCCGCTCTGCCCTATCCCTGCCCATGTTCAAACTGCACCTCAAAACATTTATTTTCATTAAGTCTTTAGACCCCTAACCCTTCCCCCTATTTGTTAAGCGACCCTGGGTACCTTGAAGAGTGCTATATAAGTCCAAGTTATTATTATTATTAACAACATCTCCTTCTTTTTGATCAAGTACTTCGTTAACAGCAAAGTCCAGCACCCCTGTACCAAGCGCTTGTTGCTTCAGCACTTTATGGTCACTACGTACTCCTTCCTTTCCTGGCCATACAACATCAAGTGTCCTTGGATTTGAGACTATATTTGGATAAAATACATCCTACTGAATAATTTTCCTTAGTCCATTTTTTGGCCCAAGCGATAGTTTAGTTTTTATAAAGCAGAATCTGCATGTTAAAATATGTCTTAAAGTGAATTGAATGGGAGAGTGACGAGGGTCCCTGATTTAGTGTTTTTTGGCTATACAGCATCAAGTGCCCTGGGATTTGAGAATATATTTTGATAGAGTACATCCTACTGAACAGTTATCCATAGAGCATATTTTCGCCCAAGCGATAGTTTAGTTTTTATAAAGCAAAATCTGCATGTTAAATTATGTCTTACAGTGAATTGAATGGGAGAGTGACGAGGGTCCCTGATTTAGTGTTTCTTTGCCATACAGCATCAAGTGCCATGGGAATTGAGACTATTTTTGGATAGAATACATCCTACTGAACAGATATATACAGTCCATGTTTTGGCCCAAGCTATAGTTTAGTTTATACAGAGCAAAATCTGCATATGCAAGCATGGTATGTATAATGTAGGCACAACCATTTTTGTTATAATCTTTTCTTAATTCTTTTTTCACATAAATCAAACTTTATACATGCTTAAAACATCTTAAAACTGGCCTTTGTATAGAGTTCACTAACTAATTAAATTGTCATGCACTTTGATATGCATTGACCTTCGGGCTTTTATTTTGAAGGTTTTCTCATTATACCGACCTATATGACATAATCTGAAGTGTCGCCAGCATAATATAGTGTCGCTGAAAGAACACTAGTCAAGTACTGGCCGGCTTCCTTTAGTGTGGAAACAACCGGTGATAGTGCCTATTCTAAAACCTGGGAAAGACCCTTCGGACCCATCTAGTTATAGACCTATTGCATTAACATCACATTTGTGTAAAATTATGGAAAGAATGGTGACTGAAAGGTTAACATATTTTATAGAAAGTAGAGCTCTTTTTTCTCCATGTCAGAGTGGGTTCCATAAGGGTAAAAGTACAATGGATTCGGTGTTGTGTTTGGAATCAGAAGTTAGGAAAGCACAGACTAATAAGGAAGTAGTGGTTGCAGTGTTTTTCGATGTGGAAAAGGCGTACGATATGCTCTGGAAGGAAGGTTTGCTTATAAAGTTTGGAACGTATGGGTATTGGTGGTACAGCTTATAACTGGGTCTTGGATTTTTTGTTTGAGAGGAACATACAAGTTAGAGTAGGTGCAGAATACTCTAATGTGTATGCAGTGGAGAATGGGACCCCGCAATGGAGTGTATGTAGTCCTTTGGTTTTCAATATTATGATCAACGATATATTTTGTCAGGTTGATCGAGGGGTGGGAAGGTCTTTGTATGCGGATGATGGGGCGCTGTGGCTAAGAGGCTGCAATGTGGCATTTCTGAATAAGAAAGTACAGGCTGCAGTGGTTCAGGTGGAGTGTTGGACAAATAGATGGGGTTTCAGACTGTCTGTGGCCAAGTCTCAGGTGATTTGGTTTTCAAGGCGCCGTAAAATTGCACCTATGGCGCTGGAACTGTATGGGCAACCTCTTGCACAAGTCAAAGCTATTAGGTTTTTGTGGGTTTGGTTTGATGAAAAGCTCACATGGTGTGTGTATATCGGTAAGATTCAGGAAAAAGGAAAAAAGGTGAATAATGTTCTCTGCTGTTTGGCAGGGCAGGATTGGGGAGCAAGTAGATTATCCTTACTGAATATATATTGGGCACTCCTGCGACCTGTTTTGGATTATGGCTGTATTGCTTTTATGTCGACTGCTGACTCACATCTCAAGAAGTTGGATGTTCTACAAGCTCAGGCCCTGAGAATATGTAGTGGGGCCTTTAAAACTTCTCCAGTTTCAGCGTTGCAGGTGGAAATGGGAGAGATGCCGTTGAGAATTAGACGGGTTAAGTTAATGCTGGCATACTGGGTTAATCTCCAGGGGCATTGTGATTCACATCCGGCAAGGGGCACTTTGACAGATTGCTGGGAACACCACAAGTCACATTCCTTTAGTTTTGGATGGGTTGGAGACGCTAAAGCGGCTAGTATTCGCCTGGGTCAACTCCAGTATAGTCCTGCTGTTTCGATCTCTTCAATTCCTCCCTGGCTGTTCCCCTTGCCGAGTGTGGATCTTAATATCTTAATTCTTCTCAGAGTATTCTGAGAAGAATTCCTCAGACCTTTTTCCAGTGTAGCGCATAGTCCAGAAGTATGTGAAGGAGAATTTCTCTTGTTTTTTTTGTTTTTACAGATGGCTCTAAAGATCCTGCCGAAGGGTGTGCAGGTGCAGCGGTGTATATTCCGGTAAGCGATACATCAATACAGAAAAGGTTATCAGACCACTTATCGGTATATACTATAGAGTTGATAGAGGTGTTAATGGCATTACAGTGGATAGAGGAGAAGTGTTTGCCCAATGCTGTTATTGCTTCTGATAGTTTTTCAGCGCTGTCTAGCATTGGAACAGGCAGATCAGCATGTAGGACAGATATTGTCAATGATAAATTTGTTATACTGTACAGAATGCAAACTGCTGGTAATTTAGTAAGCTTAATTTAGGTTCCTGCCCATGCTGGTGTGGAGGGAAATGAGCGGGTGGATGTTCTGGCCAAACAGGCACTGGTGAATCCAAGTGTTAACCTACAGGTCCCCCTGTGTAAAGCGGAAGCTAAATCATTTATCAGGACATATGCGCAAACGGCATGGCAGGAGTATTGGGACATTAGTGTAACAGAAAGACATCTTTACCAAATATAAAGCTGTGTTGGGGATGGGAGGATGGTGGGCTTTAAACGTAGGGAAGAAAATGTCATTACTCGCCTCAGGATTGGTCATACAGGTCTAAATTATTCATTGCATAAAATAGGTAAACATTCTGATGGTGACTGTGCATACTGTCGCCAGCCAGAAACTGTGGAACATATTTTACTTTGTTGCAAGGAATATGACACCCAGAGAGAGCAGTTCCTCCGGACGCTTCGTAAGGCTGACCATCGTACCGTTTCGATGTCTGGGCTTTTGGGGAAATCAGCCGGCATGGTTTATTATTATACTATAAAGTTTTTAAGGGACATCGATGTAGTGAGGAGGATATAGGTTTGTTTATTTCTTAATTCATTTATTTTATCTCTCGTTCACGCTCTGGTCCAGTTGGTGGCGTTAATGCACCTTTAAGTTGGTTTGCCAACCGCCAATAAACCAAGAAGAAGAAGAACGAAGGACGAAGGACGAAGGACGAAGAAGGAAGAAGGAAGAAGGAAGAGGAAGAAGGAAGAGGAAGAAGGAAGAGGAAGAAGGAAGAAGAAGACTAGTCAGATCATAGATATCCATAATAAAGGCTAGATTTCTCGTCCGCGCTGCTGGCCAATGGAGGTTGACGTCCGCACCTGGCAGCCATCTTGCCACAGACAGCTCGCTTACTCATAACTGTAATGAATACTCCAATGTAAGAAGGAAAACACTGTTTATTAACAACAGGAACTAAAAGTCCAAAACAGAGGAACAGGATACTCCCAGACACCAGAATAATGAACAAAGCATGGGTCAGGCCAGCATATCAATAACCGTATCAAGCTAAGGTACCAGGGATAATCCAATGCAGAATCATAAACCAAACAAGCATGGGTCAAACCAGAATAACAATACATATAAAGGAATGCTCAAAAATGAGAAGTCAATACTCACAATACCTCGCAAAGAGGCAAGGAGAGGTGTGTGACATAAATACTGTATGGAGTGAGCCGGTGTGGGGAATTAGGATAATTGTGTCCGGGTATGGGAAATGTAGTTCTTTGGAGACCTGACTAGGGAAGCTGTAGTCCATAGGAAGAAGAAATGGGGAATGGGAATTGTAGTTCTGAGTAATGTAGACAAAGGAAGTGGCTGTTTCCAGGGAAGGGGAACTGGGAAACGTTACAATAACATTGTGTGTTAATGGTGCATGTACTTTCAAATAACCATAACTTGCTCAATTTTCTACCGATTGTCAAACGGTTTGGTTTGTTAAAAATGTTGGAGATGTAGTTATGACACTGCATACTTTTTGAAAAAATTGCATATTTTATATAAAGCATCCAGAATAATTGCCACGTTATTAACATTTGTAAGAAACTAAACCGTTTGTAAATCTGTCAAGATTTTAGCGAGATTTGAGTATTTGTGATCACTCATCTTACATCAGGTACATACCAAGCTTGCCTGTGACAAGATGGCCACCGGTGATGACGTTAGAGACTCCGCCTTAAGTCATCTAGCCTTTATTATGGATATCTTTGAGTCATATAATCGGATTCCTTAATGTTGTCGCTGAGGTAGAGGTGTTTTATGGGTGCTAAGGGTGTTTTATGGTTCTCCGTCAAAACGACGGCGTACCCACGTAGACCTCTCTTCGTCAACGCGGACCCTCCGCCGTACCCTCCGCTGTCGAGTGACGCGCACCTCTTCAAAAATGTAACTTGCCCGTCGAGGCTACGCAGAGCGCAAGGACTGTGATTGGTCAGGTTAATACATCCTTTCGAAATGTAGCTTTTCCAGTTTTCCTCTCCCTACGTACCGCCATTGCTTTGCTTCGAGGTGTTTCGTGAAAAGGACAAAATAATGGATGAATTTCGAATGTAAGGTAAATATAAGTTCGTTTATTTACCTCTGTTTATGTGGGCTACTAAGCTAGCTAGCTAAAAATGACATCAGGTTGTCCATATACATTTCGCCATGGTACGTCTGTGCAAACAAAATGTAACAAAACATGCGGAAAAATGCGGTTTTCATAACGCTTCTAATTGCATATCTTGTTATTATTTAGAGATGGTGTAGCATAGGAATTTCCACAGTGTGGGGTTTATAATCAGGGTTCTAAATTAGCACCATTTACCAGCCAAACGCTGGTAAAATATTGTTGTCCATATACAACCATATTAGATTATATTAGGTAGATTAACTTCACTCACCAGCCAAAAAACTGTAGTAATCTATTGAGTGGCTGGTAAAATTTGAACATTCACTAGGCGTTTGGCTGGTGGATGAAATTGTTAATTTTGAACCCTTTTAACAATGTCTATTTTATCAACCAATCATTGTTTTCTTTGTACAGTACAGTACAGTACTGTGAAATACATATACTTTTGCCCCATGATGTCTTTGTACACACTGACTTGTACATCATTTTATTTTCAGTATCTTATTTACTGTTATTTGCCCAATAACCGTTTGCACAGTCATACTCACTTGTTAATTTATTACATTGTATTTGCCTGCCACTTTAGATACCAATTTGATCTACCTCTGAAACTTATTTCTTTGCACTAATTGTACATTTACTTAAACTTTTCTTGTGCAATTTTGACTGTATCTTTTTTTCCTCTCTTTACCCTTTGTGTAATTCTTGTGTATTTGTATTCATGTGTACCGCGGTCTGAACTTGCACCTTTTTGCTTGATCTTGTGGTTTATTATGCATTTTAGAAAATATACTATGTTTATAACACTATATAAATGTAAGAGTAAAACCTAATCGATCTATCTGTCATAACAGGGCCAAGTATGATGCCTGGAATCTCTAATGCAAGTCAGGTTGGTACAATTCCTGTCCAGACAGCCACTTGCTGTACACAGAAATTAATACAGCAATGTTCCCTACATTATATACAACTGCATAGCAATTGTATACCAAACAACCACCTGTGCCTGTTGTGTGTTGCTCCCTAGCTTCAATGTTAGCAGAGACCTGTGTCCTGGGTGGAGTCCAAACAGAAGAGCAACCAGGATGACTGGCTGGTTAAGCAGACGGCACTGCTAGACAAACGCAGGGTGTACCTACCGGCTGATGCAGGACCCCGGCGGCGAGTGTAGTAGATTTGGCCATTTGATCTGCTATGGAGGGTTACCATTGTCCTTCTAGCTATTTTCTTCTCAAGCAAATATTCAAAAATAATAACAGTTCTCAAATAGTCTGTGTCATGGTTGCAAGTATTTTTTATGTGGGGTGACTGTCTTTCTAGTTTCAGCACACGCTATTTAAAAGTTATGTGAATGGCCCTGCTCAAGACCAGTGGTCCAAATAGAAGAGGAACCAGGATGACTGGCCGGTTAAATACTAGGCCACTGTACAGACGCCAGTCAGATACCCTGATCACTAGGCCACCATACAGATGCCAGTCAGATACTGGTGAAAATATACAATGTTCATAAAACTAAATGTAAGAGTAAAACCTAAATCGATCTATCTGTCATAACAGGGCCAAGTATGATGCCTGGAATTTCTAACGCAAGTCAGGTTGGTACAATTCCTGTCCAGACAGCCACTTGGTGTTCACAGAAATTAATACAGCAATGTTCCCTACATTATATACAACTTCATAGCAATTGTATACCAAACCACCACCTGTGCCTGTTGTGTGTAGCTCCCCAGCTTCAATGGTAGCGGAGACCTGTGTCCCGGGTGGAGTCCTAACAGAAGAGGAAAAAGGATGACTGGCTGGTTAAGCAGACGGCACTGCTAGACAAATGCAGGGTGGACCTACCGGCTGGTGCAGGACCCCGGCGACGAGTGTAGCAGATTTGGCCAGACAAAAAATAATAACAGTTCTCAAATAGTCTGTGTCATGGTAGCAAGTATTTTTTATGTGGGGTGACTTTGTCTTTCTAGTTTCAGCACATGCTATTTAAAAGTTATGTGAATGGCCCTGCTCAAGACCAGTGGTTCCCAAACCTCTCCACAAAGACTGAGGGCTAGATTTATCATGCCGTTTGCGCCTGTTTTCAGGCGCTAATTGGTCGCAAAGACGGACGTAACCAATGCGGGCTATTTACTAACTAGGCGCACTTGGGTAAAATCGCAGATTGCGTGCCACATGAGCGACAAGAGACAAGTTGCGCTTTCAATATGCGTTCGTGGGAGGGTCATGGGGAAAGTGGGAGTTCCACGCAAAAAGGTGGGAGGATACGGTAAAGTGTGCCTAATTATATATTCCATGGTATTTACAAAGACTGCCAGTAAGAGCGCGCCTCTATTCTGTGGGGGGAATTTACCGCCTCTTAAAAGCAGGTGTAAACCAGCAAGCGCATTTCCCTGTGTGTTCAAATATAGCCTACGTCAATGGCAGAAGTGACAGCAACAACTTCCAAACATAGCATCAAATAGACTTGGCTGAAGAAAGACATATGCCTCCATCTGTTCCATTTTTGATTAGCAATTTGCGATTATTGACCTAGCTATATAACACTCTTTAATTACTTAACCACATCGGTTGACTTTACATATTAAAGATATAGGCTGAACATATATGCCAAACAACGCCAACTGAACAGTATTACAAACCACACATACCTTCATTCTCATTCACCTCTTC
>JACXGM010027076.1:0-14632 GCA_016801145.1 Umbra pygmaea
ACGCTATGGAATGTATGGAATGTTCTCGCATAAATCCGCTAAACGAAATGTACCGGAGCAACGTAATTCAAGTACAAATATAGCCTAATAACAAAACGTGCAGTTCAAACGTAAAAACACCCTAAATAGGTTGGCATAGAACGTAATTTAGGTTTTCAAAATAGTTTCCTGAGAACGTAATTTGGGATAAATTCTGAGAGTTACGGTTGCACTTGAGATGGCCTACAATTTTTGCTAACCAGGTAAACCTAATAACTAATCAGTCAATCATGTCTTAGCAAGTCAATGCATTTAGGCATGTAGACATGGTCAAGGTCATCTGCTGAATTTATAACCACACATTAGAATTTTCAAGAAATGTGATTTAAGTAACTTTGAATGTGGCATTGTTGTTCTTGCCAGATGGAATGGTTTGAGTATTTCAAAAAAGGGCTGACCTACTGGAATTTTCCTGCACAACAATGTCTAAGGTTTACAGAGAATGGTCCAAAAAAGAGAAAATCTCCAGTAAGCGGCAATTTTCTGGCCACAGCCTACCTGAGTATTGTTGTTGACCATGTCCATCCCTTTATGGCCACAGTATTCCCATCTTCTAATCAATACTTTAAGCAGGATATTACAATGTCACAAAGCTCACATCATCTCAAAATGTTTTCTTTAACATGACAATGACTTCACTGTACTTAAATGGCCTCCACAGTCACCAGATCTCAATCCAATCCATCACCTTTAGGATGTGATGGAACGGGAGATTCACATCATGGATGTGCAGCTGACAAATCAGCAGAAACTGTGTGATGCAATAATATCAATATGGACCAAAATCCCTGAGGAATATTTCCAGCACCTTGTTGAATTCATATGCCATGAAGAATTAAGGCAGTTCGGAAGGCAAAATATGGTCCAACCCGGTAACAGAAAGGTGTACCTAATGAAGTATATTGGTCTAGAATATGCTGCTGCTGTTGAATAAAACTGTTGTTTGTTTTTAAGTAATACATGCTTTCCCTTCTCTAATGTTTAGGTGTAGGCTCCTTTATTGTGTTTCACATTTGCTAAATAAACAGGGTAGAAAAGTGTTTCTTGAGTTGTGTGCACTGTGCCCGGCCCTTGCTCACTGCAATTTGTGTAAATCTGATTGGTTAAGACACTTAACTTGCACTCAGATGTGAAGGGCAGACAAATTGTCAGCTGGTTAACAAAATAATAAAAATTGTCTGAGCTTTTTAAAGCTTTGTGTCAATATGTTTTATGAAATAAATTATAATCAAGTGGTGTGGCACTACCACATCTGATTGAAAAGTGCTGTGGCAAATCACATGTTTTCGAGAGAGAGAAAGAGAGAGGGAGGCAGACAGAGAAACCAGCCGTAGATCTCTGAAATTTTCTGGAATTACTTTCTCAGGGAACTATATTGAAAAAATGAATTATGTTTTATGCCGCCATATTAAATTTTTTTTAAATTTCACCTTCATTATTTACTAATGGGCGATACTGGTCATTTTATTAAATTTGCACCATCACGTTTTACTATTACTGATATGTTGGTCCTTAAAGTTTAAAAAATATGTTGGTCTCTAATGGAACATTCAATAGCAATTTGAATTATATTGAAATGTTTAAGGTTAGGGTTAAGATTAGGTTCACACTACTGAGGTTAAGGTTAGGCATGATGTTACTGAGGTTTAAGTTAGGATTAAGGTTCAAAGGTTTGCGGTCACCCAGGAATGATTGACATTACCAATGTTGAAAATATCTATCATTGTTGGAAATTACTGATTTAAGAATCCAGCCCTGAAACTCAATTTCTGCCTAAAAACATACACAAATGTAACCTCTTGTTATATTGGACCTGAAGTAAGGAGATACATATGCTTGATATTTTTTAAAGGAAAGACTTTGAAATGTGTGAAAATGTAAAAATAATTTAGAATAAGTGTAAACAGTGTATCTGGCACAAGATGAAAGAAAATACATGTTTTTTGTGTTTTTTTTCTACATCATCTTTCTAATGCAAATAAAAAGCTATACATTGAGATTGGGTGCTGGAAACACTTCTAATCATGTTCCCTGTAACATGACATACATGTTCTGTGTATTGTGTTAATTTTATGTTCCTCCCCTGTGTGTTGTTTTGGTTCAGCTTCCCGCTTCTCTAATCATATGACCATTTCACATTTTTCTGTTATCATATAGATCATCAGTATGTCTAATCAGTGCTCAGGTATTTTCCATTTACCCACATTAAGACTTGTATTTAGTTTGTGTGTCACAATACATAGGTAGACGGAGGCAGATGCAGGCGAAAGGAGAGCTTAATAAACTTCTCACTGTAATGGATCACAGGGATACAATCAGTACACAAAAGAACCACTATACAACAACTAGTAACCAGCACATATAGGTTCACATAGACAGCATGCAATACTTGACAAAGAAACCAGCATACAGAACCAGGCTTTATGCCCGTTTGATGAGCGCTAACAGAAAACACCTGCATGCCTATATGGAACACATAGAGAAAGCTAGAGTGGCGCTCAAACCATAACTGACTAATGCAGGACTGAAACCAATAGACATGGGGCAAACTCAATATTCCGGAGACCCGGAGTGCCGGCTTTGATCCTTTAGGAGGGCGGGTGCGACAGAGCCCCCCCTCTGAGGAGTGGCTCCAGCCTTGGAAGAAGCAGGAAGGGACGGGGTTGTTCCCTCGGACGGGGACCGGGACGATCAGGCCAGCGGCGATGGAAGTCCCAGCACAGGGAGGGGTCCAGGATGTCAGGAGCGGGGACCCAGCTGCGTTCCTCTGGGCCATACCCCTCCCAGTCGACCAGGTACTGTAGGTGGCCAGTGTGTCGTCGGGAGTCCAGCAGGCTGCTCACGGCATAAGCCGCATCCCCACCAAGGGAGCGGGAGGCGGTCTGGTAGCGTTGGTATTCTCCAGAGGATCCCGGACCACCGGCCTGAGAAGTGACACATGAAATGTGGGTGAGATGTGCATGTAACAAGGGAGTTGGAGGTTGTAGGACACCTCATTAACTTTGCGGGTGATAGGAAAGGGACCCAAAAACCTAGGAGACAGTTTACTGCAAGTGTTGGGGAGAGGCCTGTTACGCGGATGCGCTTCCCGTTGGCGCGCATCCGCATGGTGCTTGTGTCGATGGATGGCGCGCTGTAGGCGTGTGTGTGCCGCTGACCACAAAGCCTCCGCTCTCTTGAACCAGTTGTCCACCGCTGGTATGTTGGACGTGTCCAGGTGCCAGGGAGCTAAAGGGGCTGAAATCCAAGGACACATTGAAAGAGTGTCAGGTTAGTGGATGTGTGATGGAGGGAGTTCTGTGCATATTCAGCCCAGGGAAGGATGTCTGCCCATTCCCCGGGTTGGTCACTGCAGTATGTTCGCAAAAACCTGCCGATCTCTTGATTTACCTGTTCGGTCTGCCCATTTGATTGTGGGTGGTACCCGGACGTGAGACTCACGGTAATACCCAATCTGTCCATAAAGGCTTTCCAGACCCGGGAGGTAAATTGGGAACCCCTGTCGGAAACTATGTCTTTGGGTATGCGGTAGTTCCAGAAAACAACTTTAAGCAGTGCCTCCATGGTTTGAAACGCAGTGGGAAGGCTTTGAAAGGGGATCAGCTTATAGGCCTCGGAGAACCTATGGTGTGGCCCTTGGACACGGGCAGGTCTGTGATGTAATCGACCGAGATGTGGGACCAGGGTCGCTGTAATATGGGCAGAGGGTGCAGCTTACCGAATGGTAGATGTCTTGGGCTGTCTCACCAAGAGATGATCCCTACAGCCAGGGGGTACAAAGAGAAGACCGGGGGGGCAGTTAGGTGGGTTGGTTACCTGTAGGCATTGTATTTCCTCATCAATCCCCCATCATATGGGCATAACAAATGCGCACAGTGGATATAACGGTGGACGTCTCAGGGACCCGGGGTGCAGTGTCATACAGACGTGAGAGTGCGTCTGCCTTAGTGTTTTTAGAACCAGGGCGGTATGATATGGTGTAGTCGAAGTGGGTCAGAAAAAGGGCCCACCTGGTCTGTCTGGGGTTGAGTCTCCTGGCTGTCCTGAGATACTCCAGGTTGCGGTGGTCCGTCCACACCAGGAAAGGCTGAGTCGCTTCCTCCAGCCAGTGTCTCCACCTCTTCAACGCGTCAACAACTGCCAAGAGCTCTCGGTCTCTCACGTCGTAGTTCTGTTCCGCTGGTGTGAGACGTCTGGAATGAAAAGCACACAGAAACAACTTGGCTGGATTACCTTGATGCTTGGCGAGGACTGTAACTAAGCCCACCTCGGAGGCGTCCACTTCAACCATGAATGGAAAGGCAGGGTCTGGGTGCTTGAGGATAGGAGCAGTGGTGAACCGAGTCTTGAGGGTTCGGAAGGCCTCCTCAGCCTTCGTGGACCAGGTCAGGCATTGCGGATTGCCCTTCAGTAGAGCCGTCAGGGGCGTGACCACCGTGCAGAAGAAGCAAATGAATCTCCGGTAATAATTCGTGAATCCTAGGAATCGCTGGAGATCCCGCACAGTGGTCGGAACCGGCCAAGACCTGACCGCTTTTATCTTGTCCACCTCCATCTCGAGGCCCGAGGTGTTGATCCTGTATCCTAGGAAGGAGACAGACGTCTGGTGAAACACAAACTTCTCGACCTTAACGTTTAAGCGATGTGTCGGCAACCTGCGTAACACTTCGCGGACAAGCTGTACGTGATATTCATATGTGTCCAAGTAGACCAGGATGTCATCTATGTATACCAAGACTCGACGACCCAGGAGGTCTCTGAACACGTCGTTAACAAAGGCGTGGAAGACAGATGGGGCATTACTCAATCCGTAGGGCATAACGAGGTATTCATAATGACCTGAGGTGGTGCTGAAGGCCGTCTTCCATTCATCTCCCTCCTGGATGCGCACCAGGTTGTAAGCACTGCGCAGATCAAGCTTGGTGAAATAAGTTAGCACCGCCCATCGTTTCTAAGGCGCGATGAATCAGAGGGAGAGGGTATCTGTATTTAACAGTACTGCTGTTCAGTGATCGATAGTCAACACACAGCCGAAGCCCCCGTCCTTCTTCTTCACAAAAAAAAGCTAGACGACACTGGTGATGTGGATAACTGTATGTGCTCTTGAGCAAGGCTCTCCTGTATATAGTTCTCCATAGCCCTGGTTTCAGCAGGAGAGAGAGAATACACATGGCTGCAGGGTAGCGGAGCCCCTGGGAGGAGGTCGATGGTGCAGTCACCTGATCTGTGGGGGGTAAACAGGCAGCCTTAGTTTTAGAGAACACCTCACCCAAATCGTGGTATTCAGAGGGTATCATCGTAGTGTAATCAAACTTGGAGTCAGGACTCTCTACAGAGGTAGTGGATAAGGAGACCGGCAGACATCTCTCCAAACATTCCGTAGACCAGGTTTTGTAAACTCCCTCCAATTTTTCACAGGAGTATTTGTGCATAACCACGGCATGCCCAAAACCACTGAATATGCCAGAGAGGGAATGACATACAGCTTACGCATTCAATGTGACTGTCTCCCACCCGTAACAGTAACTGTGTTGTGGTGTGGGTTATCCTACCACCTCCGATAGGACGACTGTCAACCACCATAACAGAAATGGCGTTCTTCAACGGGATCACCGGAATCTCCAATCTCTTCACTAGACCCTCGTCAATGAAACAGCCCGCTGCACCTGAATCTACCAGGGCAACACAAGGGCTGGCAGCAGGGTAATCAACCAAATAGACCTTAACCGACATGACTTCATGTGAAATGGTAAGTGTAGAGAGGCTCAAGCCTACCTGGCAGGATGCCAGTGTTCTTCCCTGGGGACGCAGAGACTCTCGCAGATGGGGGCACTGGGCGAGACGATAACCCTCCTTACCACAGTAAAGGCATAAGCCACACTGGAAGCGACGGCTCCTCTCCGCGGGGGTAAGACGGGTGCTTCCCATCTCCATGGGTTCCTCCCTGGTGGTGTGGACAGGTGGCAAGACCGTGCGTAAAACCGGCTTCTTATGAGCTCTAAGCTGTCGGTCCAGTCGTACTGCCATAGTAATTAGTTGGTCCAAGGTCGTGCCTTCATCCCGGCAGGCCATCTCTATTTTTACTTCCTTGCGTAAGTCTTCGCGGAACAATGACAAGAGAGTGGCCTCATTCCAGCCACTGGACGCCGCCAGGGTCTGAAATTCCAAGGCATATTCAGCTGCCGACCGGGTCCCTTGGCGTATGTGGAGGATCTGATCTCCATGCTCCCTCCCTACGGGAGAATGGTGAAACACAGCTCGGAACAGTTCTGTGAACTGTGCGTAATCACGGGTCTCTGGTCCCTCACTCTCCCATACAGCGGTGGCCAAATCCAGAGCTTTTCCGGTTATCAGAAAAATCACAGTGGCGATCCTGGCCCGATCAGAACCATGCTTACTGGAGCGGTGTGCGAAATAGAGATTACATTGTAACAGGAACCCCAGGGTTTATCCCTGTTTGATGAGCGCTACAGAAAACACCTGCATGCCTATATGGAACACATAGAGAAATCTAGAGTGGCGCTCGTACCACAACTGACTAATGCAGGACTGAAACCAATAGATATGGTTTAAACTCAATATTCCGGAGACCCGGAGCGCCGGGGGTGATCCGTTAGGAGGGCAGGTGCAACATTGCGTTTCAATCATTCCCCTGTCGGATATTGTTAGCTGTTGATTGTCTTCTGTATTGTTGCAGTGTCAAAGTGTTGCTTTTAAACAAGTGTTTCGTGAATAAACACTGTTTGTTAATTAGAATCCCTTTGCATTTGTCTCACTCCTTCCACCCTAACAATGGATAATTATGACATTCCCCAAGGGAGGACAACATATGTCTAACATTCTAGAATGATATTCAACAGCCAAGGAGCTATTGACTATTTTGTAAGAGGGCCCGAAGTGTCCTTCACAATTGTGCCCAAATGTACCCAAATGTCCAAATTATCATAAAAATAACTATAAAAAACATGATATGGTTAAAAAAAGTTTTATTCTTACAAACAACACACCTATTCATACAAATGGCCAAGTTAGCAGCCAGCAACAGCCTAGTGTCATATTAGAACTCAAAATTCATATAATCACATGCTATTTTCTCTACTTTGTGCACTTACAATTATAATACAATAATAAATAAATAATAATGAATTGAATGTGAAAACAAACCACAGCATTCCAATGTTCATTGTTGAAATGTATCCAAGCCAATAAAATAAACTAGATAAACAGACTGTCCAGGAGCTCACTGGTGCTTTGATCCAGGTCTGGGAGGAAATATCCCAGGACAGAATCTCCCACCTCATCAGGAACATGCCAAGACATTTTTGGGAGTGTATACAAGCAGATGGGGGCCATACACACTACTGAGTCACATGATGAGTTGCCATGATGAAATTCATGCAAGTTGGAACAGCCTGTGATTCCAATTGATTATTTTGATTTTCAGTGTGGGTTTGAATCCAGCCCTGGTTGGTGATTTTGGTTTCCATTGACCATTATTACATTATTTTGTTCTCCACAAATTACACAATGTACTGTAAAGATTTTGATCTTTAATATGTTTTGTTAATCAATATAAATACACCGCAATCCAAATTATTATGCAAACTATATTTTACACAGATTTTCCTAAATAGTTGATGCAAATGACAGTAGGTATATTTTTCAAGTCACCAACCGTCAGGGTATAAGTTGAATTTCATTAAACAAATCACCCAATGAAAACTATTGTTTTCAAAAATTAAAAACTCAAGATGCACTGTTCCAAATTATTATGCACAACAGAGTTTCAAAACATTTTATAGTTTGTAAAAAACTGAAAATTGTCATTTGCAGGATTAGGAGGTCATATTTAGTGAAATCAAATTTACTGAAAGCTATTTTAATCAAACACATCTTAATAGGGCACGTTACATGTTAACATCAGACCCCTTTTTTGATATCACCTTCACAATTCTTGCATCCATTGAACATCCTCATAGATCCTTTGCTTGAGGATGCTCCAAAGGTTTCCAATAGGGTTGAGGTCAGGGGAGAATGGGGGCCACACCATGAGTTTCTCTCCTTTTATGCCCATAGCAGCCAATGACACAGAGGTATTCTTTGCATCATGAGACGGTGCATTGTCATGCATAAACATGATTTTGCTATGGAAGGCATGGTTCTTGTTTTTGTACCATGAAAGAAAGTAGTCAGTCAGAAACGATATATACTTTGACATGGTCATTTTCACACCTTCAGTGACCTTAAAGGGGCCTACCCGCTCTCTTGCCATGATTCGAGCCCAAAACATGACTCTGCCACCTCCTTGCAGCTTTAGTGGGGCATGGTGGCCATCCACCAACCATCCACTACTCTATCCATCTGGACCATCCAGGGTTGCATGGCACTCATCAGTAAATATGACTGTTTGAAAATTATATCTGGGCCCATTGCAACGGTTTCTGCTTGTGAGCATTGGTTAGAGGTGGCCAAATAGTAGGTTTATGGACAACAGCAGCTGCTCTATTAATCCAATGAATTTGCCTGGCAGTAACCTTTCTCATTTTGCACAGTATGAGGATTACGTTTAAAGGAAAATTCCACAGGGGCTCTCCACTACTCACCCACAAATGGGTCATATTGCTACTAATAAAAATTTGGGGGAATTTTTCCAATCAACCACAAACTCACAGAGAAAAAACACCAGGAAATATATTCATTGTATTGTGAGAATCCTACTGTCACGATTCAGGCGATGTAAGGTGTAGAGGAGAGAGACCAAAGACAGTTGACGGTAGATGCATGTGTTTACAGTTTTTCCCAATTGTTAACACACAAAATGCAAAATTTGTGTCAAAACTCAACACACAAGAATTCTTGATACAACACTTGGAGATTAACATCTAACTGCCATGTCAAAAAGACATTCTGCAATCACAACTAGCGCAGTTTGCACTGCGTCTGTTTATGCACGTTCGGTAAAAGCGCACGCTATGATTCCACATTTAGCGTGGTATTTATCAAACCCAATACCCATTACGCAATCAGCGCATACTCCGCCCTCCATCAGCGCGCCTCTAAAAGAGCAAACAATGGGCCCGTATGTATCTATCATAGATCTCCCTACAGGAAAAAGAAAGCGCAAGCTTAAATTTAGTGAAGAAGAAATTAACATCTTAGTGCATGAAGTAACAGCAAACCTGATATATATTACAGGGCAGAACATCCACACCCTCGGAAAAACATCAATTTTGATTGCCATAACAAGTTAATTAAACTCGTTATCATCTACACGGAGAGAAGTGGAGGAGGTAAAAAGAGGAGAACCGGTTCAGGTCCACCAGAAATAGACACGCTAACTAGGTGGTGCAGCAAATACACGTTGCCGAACAAGTGGAAGGTGTGGACAGCTTAGATACTGCTGAGATCTCTGTAGAGAATGAAGGTATGTGTGGCTTGTAATGATACTGTTGTGTTGGCGTTTGGGATATATGCATATGTTTAGCCTATATCATTGATATGTAAAGCCAACCAATGTGGTTAAGTAATTAAAGAGTGTTATATAGATCAATAATAAAGTCAACTCATCTCCTCCCATGTAGTTTCATTCACTCACCAGTGAGATTACTCAAAAACTCAAAAAACTTACGGAGTTCAGTTTAGGATGTGCAGAATACATTGAAAAGGTGTTTTTTACTATCGTGTTGGAAACATGACCTGGAAAACGATGGCTGGGGTGTCCCTTTAAGTTTCCAGGAAATATCTAATGTTTTCATACCTTGTCCAAGGCATTGCACTATTTGATGCTTTTCTGCAGCCGAGAGATCCTTTTTCTTTCCCATATTGCTTGGAACCTGTGGCCCGCTTAATAATGTGGAACATCCTTCTTAAGTAGTATTCCTTTAATTGGGCTCACCTGGCAAACTAATTATCACAGGTGTCTGAGATTCATTTCAGTGATCCAAACAGCATGGAGACACAATACCATCCATGAGTTTGATTGAAAAACAAAATATTTAATGTTTATGACACATTATGACAAATTCCAATTTGCATAATAACTTGGAACACAGTGTGTGTATATATATATATATATACAGTGCCTTGTGAAAGTATTCGGCCCCGTTGAACATTTCGACCTTTTGCCACATTTCAGGCTTCGAACATAAAGATACAAAACTGTAATTTTTTGTGAAGAAGCAACAACAAGTGGGACACAATCAGGAAGTGGAACAAAAAATATTGGATATTTCAAACTTTTTTAACCAATAAAAAACTGACAAATTGGGAGAGCAAAATTATTCAGCCCCTTTACTTTCAGTGCAGCAAACTCTCTCCAGAAGTTCAGTGAGGATCTCTGAATGATCCAATGTTGATCTAAATGACTAATGATGATAAATAGAATCCACCTGTGTGTAATCAAGTCTCCGTATAAATGCACCTGCTCTGTCATAGTCTCAGAGGTCCGTTGAAAGCACAGAGAGTATCATGAAGAACAAGGAACACACCAGGCAGGTCCGAGATACTGTTGTGAAGAAGTTTAAAGCCGGATTTGGATACAGAACGATTTCCCAAGCTTTAAACATCCCAAGGAGCACTGTGCAAGCGATAATATTGAAATGGAAGGAGTATCAGACCACTGCAAATCTACCAAGACCCGGCCGTCCCTCTAAACTTTCAGCTCATACAAGGAGAAGACTGATCAGAGATGCAGCCAAGAGGCCCATGATCATATTGGATGAACTGCAGAGATCTACAGCTGAGGTGGGCGAGTCTGTCCATAGGACAACAATCAGTCGTATACTGCA
Source organism: Umbra pygmaea (assembly GCA_016801145.1). Lineage (NCBI taxonomy): Eukaryota > Metazoa > Chordata > Actinopteri > Esociformes > Umbridae > Umbra > Umbra pygmaea. Next base: position 10,827 of record JACXGM010027076.1, read on the forward strand.
CAAATCTGGCCTTTATGGAAGAGTGGCAAGAAGAAAACCATTTCTGAAAAATATCCATAAAAAGTGTCGTTTAAAGTTTGCCACAAGCCACCTGGGAGACACACCAAACATGTGGAAGAAGGTGCTCTGGTCAGATTAAACCAAAATTGCACTTTATGGCAACAATGCAAAATGTTATGTTTAGCGTAAAAGCAACACAGCTCATCACCCTGCACACACCATCCCCACTGTCAAACATGGTGGTGGCAATTTTTCAGTTTTTTATTTGTTAAAAAAGTTTGAAATATCCAATAGATTTTGTTCCACTTCATGATTGTGTCCCACTTGTTGTTGATTCACAAAAAATTACAGTTTCATATCTTTATGTTTGAAGCCTGAAATGTGGCAAAAGGTCGTTTTTTGGAGTTAATATGGAGTTTAAAGTAGGCACATTTCCCAAAAAATATTAAGTATAAACCGATAGGGGTTCAAACTGGAAACCTTCAGACTAAGAGTTGGCAATGCTATTTTGTTATGTATTAAACCAGAGAAAAGCTTCCCCTGACAGTCCTCCTACCCAGAAAGGAATCCTTGGCTTTTGCAACACACACAGTGTTTTTTCCTGGAAAACCTACAAGCACCCACTTTTAAACAGTTCTGTGCAAATGGATGAAATAGTGTCCAACCTGGTGTCCAAGTCTTTTGTTTCAGATTCAGGTTTACACCTGATTACAGTTTCTCTTTGGTTTGATAATTACAGCAGGATATTTATTTTATAGGTAAGTTCTAACACACACCATCTTGTGCTACTTGGACACGTCATCAGTGATGAACCCAGGGTCAACAGGTGTTTTGGGTCTTTAATCAACAGACACCCTCGCCCGGGCGAGCCTGCCGGGGTTGATCAGTCCCCAGCTCCGTATGCTTGGCTCTTTTGCGCTCTTTTGCCTCCTCCAATCTGTCTTCCCAGGGGACAGTAAGCTCCACTATGACCACCTGCCTTGTTGAATCTGATGTTATCACCACGTCTGGACGGAGTGAAGTAGCCGTTATATGATTCGGGAACTTGAGCTGCCTTCACAAGTCCACTTGAAGGTGCCAGTCCCTTGCACTGGTGAGAAACCCACCTAGGGAGTGTGACTGCTGTTGTGCCTTCTCCCCAGCTCTGACAAAGGGGATGGTAAGCTTGGAGGGATGCTGACTCTTACTACCCTGAATCGCTGAAGTGATTGTATTTGCCAGAGCCCTGAGGACCTGATCATGTTGCCAGCGATACCGCCCATCCCCCAAAGCTTTTGGACAGCAGCTAAGAAAATGCTCCAGTGTGCCATTCCTTTGGCACAGTTGGCATGCTGGAGAGTCTACCAAGCCCCAGCGGTGTAGGTTGGATGGGCTAGGTAGAACGTCGTACACCGAACTGATGAGGAACTTGATTCACAGTGGCTCAGAGCTCCACAACTCTGCCCAGGTGATCTTGCGCTTCTAAGCATTCTCCCACCTAGTCCAGGCGCCTTGCTGTTTCATACCGACCGTCTTGGTCCGGCGATCTTCCTCCACCTCTGCCCGCACCTCGTCCTGCACCAACTGACGCTTCTCCCTCCCTCTTGCTTTGTCATACTGTAGCTTAGGAAAACTTCCAGGGCCTGCGCGTCCCACCGCCACATTGCCAACCAAGACACTGTGCCTCAGCCGTGACTCTGCTCTGTACACCGCTTCCTGTGCCTGCCACTTCTTTCCTGTCTTAACGCAGATTCCAGCTGAGGAGACTTTGGCATTGGAGGAATCTCTGTACATCAAGACCTCCCTGACACGTGTGACCTTGAACTCCTCAAACAAGGTGCTGATAGGAAGCTGTAGCTTGGTGGAATGACCGTAGAGGGCAATGTTACTTAGGGACCGTGGGAGCCCTAACCACCTCCTGAGGAACTGACTGATGGTTCTCGCCAGTGTTTCTACCATTGTCATGGGTACCTGGTATATGAGAAGGGGCCAGAGAATCCTTGGCAGGATTCCGTGCTGGTACATCCAGGTTTTGTACTTTCCTGGAAGCCCCGACTTGTCAACTGCCGTGAGCCAGTTTGTCACGTCGTTCCTGGTTTGTTGGAGAGTGTTTTTTGTCCTTCAGAGAGCTGTCAAAGATCTTCCCCAAGCTCTTGACTGGTCTTTCTGTTTTTGATGGAATTTTTGACCCCTCCAAGGTAAATCGGAACCGGTCGGCCACTTTGCCTTTCTTTAAGACCAGGGACCTAGACTTGGCTGGCTTAAAACACATCCTTGCCCATACGATAAGGCGTTGGAGCCCCTGCAGAAGCCATCTGCACCCCGGAACTGAAGTTGCTGTCACGGTTAGGTCATCCATAAAGGCTCTTATCGGTGGCTGCCGAGTACCAGATCTAGACATGGGGCCTCTACATTCCACCTCTGCTAATTTGACAATCATGTTCATGGCTAGAGCGAAAAGTTTTACCGAGATTGTGCAGCCTGTAATGATGCCCTTCTCTAGCTGTTGCCAGGCAGATGTTGCCATTCCTGATGAAACTCTCAATCTGAACCTGTTATAGTAGTCCAGAATGAGGTTACGGATTGACTCTGGCACATGATGCCTTGTTAGTGCTTCTTTGACCAGCTTGTGGGGAATAGACCCGTAGGCGTTGGTAAGATCCAGCCAGAGTACGGCAAGGTCTCCTCTGTTCTCCTTTGCCTCCCGGATCAACTGGCTCACCACTCCTGTGTGTTCTAAGCATCCAGGTACTCCTGGTCCTCCCCCCTTCTGCACTGAGGTGTCTATATACCCATTCTTCAAGAGGAACTCCATAAGCCATTGGGACACAATCTTGAAGATTTTCCCTTCGACGCAGAGCAGCGAGATTATACGAAACTGCTCGATGGTGCTTGCATTTTCCTCTTTGGGTATCCAGATCCCCTCGGCTGATCTCCATTGGGATGCCACTTTTCCTCTCTGCCAAAACACCTTCAGGATTTTCCAGAGTCAAACAAGTAGCTTTGGGCACTGTTTGTAGACCCTATACGGTACTCTGCTGGGACCAGGAGCGGAGCTTGATCTTGCTGCCATTACTGTGTCCTTCACCTTTTTCAAGGTGGGCCCAGAGATGTTGAACTGAGCCGCTGGTTCTGGAGGTTTGATGAGCTTCTCACAGGGGCCAAGATCTTGTTCCCTTGTAGAATCACTGAAAATGATGCTGAGGTAATGGTTCATCTCTTCCACAGAGCACGTGAGGTTCCCACATTTCTTCTGCCACAGGAGTCTTTTAGTGAAGCCGAAGGGGTTGGAGATGAATGCCCAATGCTTGCGGGCTCGCTCCTTGCCCTTCTTTCGGTTCCACTCGGCCCGCCTGAGTTTGGTGAGCCTTCTCCTTATATCACTCTGAGTTCAGCCAGGGCAGTTTTCTCGTCCTCCTTTGCTGCCTTGAATTGACGTTTCAGGGATCGTAGATCTTGTCTCAGCTGGCCAATCTGAACCTCTCGCCGGTTAGGTTGAAATGAAGTTGTTGTATCCCCCCCCTTTTCTGTGACGCCAAACCGCTCTGCGCCTATGCCCATTGTGAGGGTACACATAGTTTGGAGTTTCTGTTCAACATTCCCATTGCATGTTGATTCCAGGATCCTGCCCTTACGCAACAAAAATATATTTCTCAATATATGACGTGACAATATATTGCATGTGTCTTCATATATTGTGAAATTTACATACTAATATATCATATAGTATATTATATAATAATATATTATATATGTATGTATGTTATATTATAATATATTGCAATATATGGGAAAATACTGCAATTATTGCCGTTTTCATATACTGA
>JACXGM010027077.1:0-14633 GCA_016801145.1 Umbra pygmaea
GAGAGAGAGAGAGAGAGAGAGAGAGAGAGAGAGAGAGAGAGAGAGAGAGAGAGAGAGAGAGAGAGAGAGAGAGAGAGAGAGAGAGAGAGAGAGAGAGAGAGAGAGAGAGAGAGAGAGAATTGAGAAAAACACTATTTGGGGAGGAGGGAAAAAATGAGATTATGTCTTGCGAAACCTCTCTATGAATCACTTTGTAGTGCTGGACTCATGGAAGTGATGGCTGGGTGGGGATTTAGCCCTTTTCATCATAAACCCCCATCTGGTAGCAAGACCACGTCTGTCCAGGCCTTTCTCCTTTAAAGTGCCGGCTTGAGTTTCACATCAATCTATTCCTATTGCAGCTGCACTGGGCAAAAAAGATAGACCCATGCATACACTTGTACACACACACGCAAGCACAGATGCGCGCACACACGTGGATGCAAAGAAACCCAACCACCCTTAATACAAACATGTGTGCGCTCTCTCTCTCCCACACACACACCTCCTTCATGGACACACACCAAAGGCAGACACATATGTCCCCATTCCGCCATCCACCCAGTAAGAAACAAAGAGAAAAACATAAAAAAGACAGCAGAGTTTTTTTTATTTGTTTTTGAACTGTGCCTGTTTCCAACTTGAAAGAGTCAGCCATAATTAAAACCAATGTGCACCAGTGCCAAATGAACGAAAATCAATCCATCCGCTATGCAGTGCACCCCCCAACCACAACCAGTACCCTGTTCCTTCTTTTAACATAACCAGTGGGCCAAAGCCCCGCAGATGTTTTCTCCTCCCCACTCTGTCTCTGATGTGAGTGAGGCAAGGCAGGGGGACAGACATGACCCTGTCCATAAATACGTCTTCAGGCAATGTGTCCTGGCACTGCTATTGCTTCTACCAACCTTGGTCATCCAAGATGGCCACCATTCTTTGTGCATCACGTCAATGGCACTTCATAAGATAAAGTGTAATATACGGCTGAAATCCACTACCCTTACGTATAACACTATATAGTGGATAGTGTATCATTTGGCACACAATAGTCTCTTGAAATGATGGTAAGACAACTGGAATATACCAATTCTGACCAACAAAATGATGAAACCATCAAGTTTGGATTATACACTGTTGACAATTTAATGAAATCATTTATAGAACACAGGTAGATGTTCTCCATACATGACATCAAGAAGTACAATATGCTCCTGCAACATTTTACCACTAATGTCTAGTCAGGAAGATATAAGGGAGGGATCTATTTTGATGCAGCTCAAGACTGGTTAAGGCATGCTAGACAGAAACAATGGAATACCAATATAAAGAGAGAGAAAGACAGAAACAATGAAAGACTGATATAAAGAGAGAGAGAAAACCAGAAACAATGGAAAACCGATATGAAGAGACAGAAAGACAGAAACAATGGGAGACCGATATAAAGAGAGAGAAAAACAGAAACAACGGAAGACCGATATAAAGAGAGAGAGAAAGACAGAAACAATGGAAGACCGATATAAAGAGAGAGAGAAAGACAGAAACAATGGAAGACCAATATAAAGAGAGAGAGAAAGACAGAAACAGAAAGACTGAGATAGAGATGACAGAGAGACAGAAAGAGACAGAAATAAAAAAAGAGACAGACAGACAGACAGACAGACAGACAGACAGACAGACAGACAGACAGACAGACAGACAGACAGACAGAGACAGACAGACAGACAGAGTCAGACAGAGAAACTGTTCTTGAACCTGTTCCATATCGGACTTAAAGTGATTATACAGCTGAGTTCAGCGAGTATGGAACTCCAATTAGCCTAATAAGACAATAAACAACTTAATTACATTTCAACCCTTCTAATTGCTAATTTTTACAATGGAGAGATTGAAACTGTCGCAGGGCATTAAAAGACTATTAGTTGATCTGAACGAGAAGAGATTCAACGTTATAATGACATTCATCATAGGAAATCCATATAATACTTACTGACTAGAGAAATCACCAAAAATAACTGGCCAAGACAACTCCAACTAGATAGTCAAGAATTGACACTTATTCAAGAAGGAAACGTCTATTAAGGAAGACATCTGCCATTCAGCCAGAAATGGCAATAATTTTCACAAGTCACATCGGCGAGGCACGTCCCATTAGAATTCTCCTTCCCTACATTGGCTGCCAGGGATACAAGTTTTTTTTTATTGTAGATTGTGTCATCATAGATCTATGGCTTCATTGCTGGGGAAACAAGACTGAATATCTATTATCTCATCATATGCCTGTCCCGCTTCGTCGCAGACCAATTGGACACGAACAAAAACCATAATCAAAATCTGACTGAATAAAGGATATTTCACAAAAAGCAAACTTCACCTATTTTTTTTACGTGCAGGACATACATTTGTGTATTTTATTATTTATTAGGTGTATTTCAGTTTAATCACTTGAGAGCTATGCAGTTCCCTAGTTTTTCTCTCTGAAATAATGATGTATGAACCACATATTGTTCAATAGGAAACACTAGCCTCTCAGCCTCCAGCTGTTCCTGTCTTTATGGTTTCAGTTGTTTCTATGCTTACTGACCTGGACACCACAAATGGGCGGCACAGCTTTGTTGGCAAGCAGTAGTTGACAGGAGAAACATGCCTTAAAGAGCCAGCCATCAACTTCCCCTCCTCCTTCGTCCAGAGTCTGAACAGTCCCTTGGTGATCAAACCCGCTTTGCAGTCTTGTTTCCCCTCTTTACATCTGCATGTTAACAGCGAGGCCACACTGCACATAGTGACTCTAACCACACTGCCTTGGAGCTATGTCTGCGGTTTCTCTCCATTAAAGGAAACGTGGAAACATCGTCTCCATTCACTGCCCTCTGATGACAGAATTCGGACAGCATCAGTTTCTCTGTACTGACAGTTGATGGGCAATTAGCCCCCACCGTCCTTATATGATATATGCATCACACAGATACCAAGCTTGAGGGAGAGGGACAAAAAAAATCAACCAACTTGTTCAAGGTCTTCTGGTACCACAGCCATCAAATGGAGTGGTCTGTTATTTGTTCCATCCAGGAAGGAATGTACACAATCTGTATGGATGCTAAGGTTCCCATCATTTCCCATTGCTCTGGAGGCCTTGCTTGTTTCTGATGCTCGAATTCCTTTAAACACAGTAATTTATGGGGACCCTAGCCTGAGATGAGAGGCCACCCTATGGGTTAGTTGTTTGGGAGAATGCGGGGTACACTGCCTGAAGTTCCGGAAAGAAAACATCATTGACTTTAATGGGCTAGCAATCTGGGTGGTCCAATCAACTTCAAGATGACATTTACTGACACATGTGTCCCTGGCAATTGATGATAGTATACTAAATGGCAGATGGTTCAAATGTTGATTTATCAAGATGACAGCGTTTCTTGATTACATGATGCAAATTCCTGTGGTTTTCTATGGTTTGTGGCATTTTGATGGCTTCATCTAGGCTACTATTAATAAGGCTTATGGTTTTCAAACATTTCATTCCTCAAACCAGAGCCATTTGCCTCATAAGGACGCCTGTTGAGAAACATTGAAATTCGGTAGGGTTGTCAAAGTTTAAGATGTTGATATTGCGTTGCCCTTTCAGGTCAATGGGATACAAAGAATCTCTGACATTTGTACAAGACAACTCTCCATATTAACTCCTCTTCTGAATTTACTGGATTGGATCAAAAATGCAGACAAGAACAACCAGATTTTGTATCATTTTTTCAAGGTCAGTAACCTGAAAAATGGACCTTAGATGTTTTTTCAGAATGCCTGCTTGGGTTAGGTTAAAATTGCATAATGCATGACATGTTAATTGTTGTTAGAAATGTTGAACACCTCAACGAACCTTGCACACTTAGACATCATCTTGACAGCCATTTGTACATTGCTCCCAAACCACAAGCTATGCCAAATATTACCGGAGCTATGATTTTTTTTATTTTAAGTTGCATTATTTAATCAATTCAAATATTTTCAATTCATTATGACACAAGCATTTGTAAAATAGTTGTTAGGTGTTATGTATTGGTTTACTTGAACATTTTAGTCCTATAGCAGATCCTCTTATCCATAACAAATTACAGTAAGTACAGGGACATTCCCACACGAGGGTTGGCACCTCCCCTACGTCAGCGTTCAGTTTCTCATGGGTTTTAGTATCCTCCAACCTAAACATCTACTCAGGCCTTCACACCCACTATTACGCGCACCTGTGTGGTGTGCACCTGTCAACATTTGATTAGTTAGGTATATAACTGTTCAGAGTCTCAATCATTGTCAGTTGTTTTGGTTATTATACTCGCCTAGCATGTTGTTACTTTTCTTTATGTATATTCTATGTGAAAGGTTTTGCATTTTCCTTATTTCTGGAAATATGTTTGTGGTACCTCAATAAAAGACTATTGAACTCTCCTCCTTTTTAAATTACAACGTGACAGACATCCCCTGGCACAAATGGCGGGGCGATCAGAGTTAATGCATACTTAACGTAGATAAGTATGCAAGGGCAATGTCTTGTTTTCAAGGCATGAACTATGAAGATGTTATTATAGTCAATGGAATTGTTGCCTTTTAACCTGCATATGAATTTACCTTTGAATGCACAACATCTACCAGAGGTGGTCATTTCTTGTGTGCAGAGTAAATATTTTCCGGTCCCATGTCAGAAAACATCCGCGGCTCAAATGCAACTTCCTCAGCACTACAAATGATACTGCTAATGTTGCTGGCATAGGTACTTGCATTGAATTACTATTTTGAGGCGCCCGAAAAAATCTGCATAGCTCATGTCTGCCTAGTAGCTTGACACGACTGTTGTATGATGAAAAATGACAGTACAACTTATAGCATAGACCTTGTAGGCTCTTTAGGATGAAATGCCTTGCTCAAGGACACAATGACATTTGGCACACCTGGGAATCAAACCAACAACCTTACAAGTCAGAATCTATAACCCCTGAACCATATGGTAACAAACAAGAAGTTTTAGCTAATGTTAGACATGCTAGCAATTTAGCTAAAAAGCTGACAACTTCAAGCCTGACTAGGTAACACAGGCATTGTGATGGAACAGGACGAATTTAAAAGGGATCTGCCACTAATAGGTGATTCCAAGGCATATTCAAGAGTGGTGGATTAAAACATAAGAAAAAGTATGCACTCTCTACTGTATGTTACATTGGATAAGAATGTCATGGCAAAATATTCAAATTAAAAGTAAAAGATACAATTAAAGATTTAGTGTTGTTTATTCAAATCGTTCACATGCAGAACATTTAGAGGTTTAGTTTTTTATCATTTGAACACAGCCTTTGCCTTTAGCAAACAATATCATTAATTTGTACAGTTTTTCCTATTGGTCAAGATGTACTATGGATTTATAGATTTACAACACTGTAGGTGTTTGTAGAAGTAGATCCTTTAGATAATATTGATCACTACAGCTGACTTCTTCCCCAGACTCAAGCATGTAAGGTATCTACCATGTAGGTCACTGCTCACCACATCTGAACTGAAATCTCACAAACAATAGTGCTACTTGTCTGCGTCGTACCACACCATCACTCCGTCCCACAGGATGAGGTTTTAGTAAAACCCCTCAACATGACACATTTTACCTTCTGGCCATAGTTCGAACTCTAAACAATCTGCGTTATGGAACATCAGAACAGATAGCAGTTCAGCCCAAATCGCATTTAATTACTTTCTGGGGGAACTTTTTTGCAAAACTGAAATATGTGGATTATGAACATATGAGAGGGTCAGTTACGTTCATGGGGAACTAATTTTAAAAAATGAATTACGTTAAATATGAACATAGGAAGATAATGACGTAGCATGTAAATAGCATCGTTTTTTGTAGCGTGGCGGTCGGGGATGGTGGATGGGCCTATAAATCTGCGTCCTTCATCCCAGGGTTTGCAAGTTCAAATCCAGATAGAAGCTTTAATAACATATCAGCATTATAACAACTTGCTGTCTAGGAGTTTCAACCACTGGCCAAACTGTTTCCATTTACAACAGGACTCTTGTGGCTTGTTGGGTTAAATCTGTCCTCAGTTGTTCTCAATGTCATGTATCCAATATTGGTGGACCCAAACATTTCCATCACAACATAAAAGGCTGAACAGAGGGTGACTAGAGGTTGAAGGGTGTTTATTCTTCTGTCTTTGCCCCTGGCAACCATGATTGCCATCTAAAATGACCAAAATGCTGTAGTGCAGCAATCATCTCAGAGTGATGGCAATGACCTTGGGGAACTCTGTCTAAACCCAACTTCCTATTATTACATTATTATCTCCTCTGTCCAAATAGCTTCAGTATCTCCAACCGGCTGGTCAACCTGACCTTCTTATCCTTAGCCCTTATGCTGTTACAGTTTGTTTTGCTGTCAGGCTGATGGAGAGTAGGCTTGGGAGATAAACTTAAAGTGAGAAAATATATAATGATGCTGAATTGAAGAAAGTTGTATACTTGCACTGTGTCAGAAACCTGTGTGGCCTACTTTAACTCTAAAACCTTTATGGGACAAGTGCTCTAATAATATGAGTGAGCTAAAGGTATATTTCGGTTTGTAGCATGTTAGACGGGTTCTGTTGACAGTGTTCTTCCACTCACTGATGAAATGGTGTGTATTATTTCACAAGGTATAAAAAGCAGCATGTTTTTCTAATTTCAGAAGAACACTGTCAATGTGACACCGCTGAAAAAGGTAATACTTCTCCAACTGTGCATCTAACAATGCTCACAGCTAAAAACAACATGTTGATTTTTGAAAGACACTCAAATATGTATGTCTTTAGAATTGTATGTGTAGATGGGTAGAATATGTCCTATGGTGCATTTGTACACTTGCACAAGCAACTAGACAGCAAATACATTGTCTGTGTTTGCTCTGGTAGAATGTCTACAATATGTGACCAGATTCAGGAAACAAGTCTTGAGATGCACATGGTACTGTATCTTTTCAGTGGAGCAAAAAAGTAGTTCTCAAAATTCACTTTTTTCAATTAATGTCATCTTAGATATTTAAGCCTTCCTTTTAGCTTAATAACAAAGCTGTGTGTATTTTGTAAATACAAAAAAGTATGTACTTTACTGAGCCTAGTAAAAATACTGGAAGCCACAGTTTGTCTATGTTTACATACTTTCTCAAAACAGCCCTGAGATACAAAGAGGCATGAATTACAGTAATATCATTGCGTACTTACTCAAATTCCAACCATTTGCCTTATGGTAGCAAAGGTAAACTATAGCTAGAAATAAATCTATCTTCTTAACCATATTACGAAATTGAAATGCTGTCAGTGCATATCACAAGCCAGAGAAATTAGCTCTCCAAGTTCGCCTGTGTTCAAACAGAACATAAAGGACATTGCAGGCTGAGGATTTTCAGTACTAAACTTTTAGGGTGTGTCAAGTGTGTCAAACTATTAAACATCATACATGTCTAACTAAAGTTGTTGATATACCATTTTTTAAATCTGAATCTATTCTTTCACAAAATGTAAAATAGTTTATTTCCATTTTGTTTTTTAAAATAAAACATCAGGTGGTGGGTCTCATAATGCATCAAAAAAAGCAATGGACTAGCATGATCACCAGAATGCAGTAGATTATAAGGAAGTGTGTGTCACATTACTAATAATGCCCTGAATAGGCAATGCCTGATCTACTGGAACATTGTGATCCCTCACCCTCTTACAAACCCCCTCAGTATGGAGCCGCCGCCATTTGTAAAAACTATCCAACAGCAAAACGTATATATATATATATCTGCTGATTTTCAACCAGGAGCCATAAAGATGGTTTCTTCACGCTGACAGCATCTATTTAATTTAGGGGTTTGAAGAGTCAAACATCCACTGCTGGGGTTGTTCAGACAAATGGCTTCCCACAGAGAACTCATGAGGGAGGAATAGGGGAGGAATGAGGGGAAAGGGAAAGAAAGGGGGCGGGTGCTAAACAGACCTACTAATGGACAGAATAGCAAGCAAAAATCGTCTTATGACCTGGACTGTATTCCAAACCCATATTAAATGGGTTTAGGTATGGGCAGCTGCAATTTCATAGGAAGAACACAAGGCGAGTCTTGAAAGGACGATGACCGCTATGGCTACCTGCAGTGCTGAGAGAGGAATAAAAGAGGGCGTCCCCTACTAATCGCTCCATCTTTTTCAGGGCTACCAGCAGCCAAGATTTGGCTCAGCCAGTTTGGAAGCAAGCCCAAATACGGAAAGAATAGGAAAATGGAACCTGGTGTTCAGAATGAAAGGCCTAAATCATACTGCACTGTCAGAGTTTTCTGTTTGTTTGGCTACCTGCAGTTTCTGCACATTAGCTCATTCTGCTCTAGCTTAATGCCCAGCCACGAAACTAACACATAAAGAACCATGTCAAGTTTTCTCGACATGATATATAATTAAAGTTTGATCAATTCTTTCTTTATGTTTTTCAGCGTGAATACTGTCAAACCACCTGCTTGAGTAACTACAAATTTGGGAAAGTACACCTGGAAAATACATGAGCTACAAAATGTGCGTCCCGCCAATAAAATAAACCTTCCCGCAAAATTCAGGGTCTTACACAAAGAACACGTTTTTATCGTAAGTGAAAAGGTTTCACGATGAATATAATTTGCGAAAAATGCTTTGAAAATTGCATTGACAACAATGATTAATTGTTACATGAACAGCATCAGACATGACATTGGACCCCTACCTGGCAGCCCCTCATCTTCGACCCTGGCTCAGCGGTTTTGGGGGACTGCGGCGGCCCCTTTGACTGCCTCCCCCAAAATCTTCCATTTCGTCCGTAGGTGGTCCAGAAACGGGCTGTCCATCTTGCCATTGTGCAACTGGAAAAGGTGCGTCCTCTCCTGTTTCGTACTGCAGTTGTAGACCCTACGATCTGATTGGGCAATGAGGAGCGAGACTTCATCAGCAGAACATCCCTGTCACCATGACAACTTGCCAATATCCCAACAGTGGTAGAAGGGGCGGGCATTAAAAAATACATGGTTTAATTCTTGACGGAATAAGTTGAACCTAGCTTTTCCTCCTTTACGTTATTGTTACTTTGTTGGTTGTTTCCTTTTCCCACGTTGAGAAATTTCTCCATCCTGCGATCTTTGACAGTTACTAGGCCACTGCTTTGCTTTTTCTGGGGCTGAAAACCAGCAGATGTCCCATCATGAGTTGATTCGTCAAATGCTTTCCAGGATGCCCAATCAGCTTAAAGAGATCATCATTATTCAATGGTTCAATCACACCCTGACCAATGACAAAGGGAAAGCAATACAGGAACCATCAACTCTTTTACGTGAAACCCAGTTCTCTCTAATGCCATTGTTGGATCATATCATAAAACAGAGGGTTAATAAATAGGGTGTATAATACCATTTAAAACAGATGGTTAATAAATAGGGTGTATAATACCATATAAAACATTCCAGTTGCAGTATTTCTTTCAAAAACAACCTGAAAAAAGTTCCTCTTCATTTCTTTGCTCAGTTTCGCCAGAAATTAGCGTGCCAATGCATTAATCCTTCAAATCACCCCCCATTCTGTCTTTCATAACTTGGGACATGATTTCTGTTCGAATGTAAAGGCTTTCGATTACGTACCGTTGGTATTCAAAATAAAAGCAAACAAAAAGAAAAGATGATAAAGAAATCCCAAGGAAACCAAGCCAAGTAAAGTAAAAGAGCTAAACAAAACAGAAAAAAAGAGAAAAGAATGGAAGAGAAAGAAGTGAGATAGAGCAGAGGAAAGCCATGGGTGCATTATTTCATTGTCGGCCACGCTATCCGCGGCACAAACAGATGTACATTTAGCGGGCAAGACACCTGCTGTGCCGCTAGCCTGACTGTTTCTCTGAAGACGGCTGGTTCCCAGGGTTCCTGTCCCATTCCCCCTCCATGTCCCTCCATGCAGGAGATGATGACCTTGGTCGCTCCCCCAGCTCTGGCACCCCTGCTAGGGCTGAATGGTGGCCTGGGACCCAGGGCCTAGCCTGCACCGCTTTGATGCTAATCCCCCTACATTGTGCTAGCCCAGCACCCTACCTGGCCCGCTAGCCTGACGGCTGTGCGGCAGCCATTGAAAGCAGGTGATGAATGAAGGCGTAGCTGCAGGACGTCTGGCTCCCCGTGAAGCCCACAGTGCACTGCAGGCCACAAAGCAGCTTAAAACAGTCACTAGCATTTTCCCCCTGCTTTTTGTTGAATTTCAGAAAGAAGGAAAAAACAAAAGATCGTTTCAGTAGTCCTGGTCGCTGTGGCCGTTTTGCGAATGTATGTAGTTTTCGGAATATGAGGAGCAAGACCGGCGCTCAGACTTTCAACAAATGTAAACAAGTCATCTGGTTAACGATACTGGCAAAGAATATGTGGAGATGATGCCCAACACATCACTGTACACACGAGGCTTACAAGACACACACACATGCATACACATAAATCCACACACAAGGCAAGTGAATAGGAAAATCATTATGCCTTTAACCATAGTAGCAGGCAAAAATTGATTGACTGTGGTAACCGACAGTGCAGAACTCTTAAAGCGGTAGCACCCTCTTTTTACCCAGACCACCACCCCACTGGTTTTGGGGCACAAGTATGGAGCCATTTACTGGTAACCACCAAACTAACGTAACTGTGACACTTTTGTCAAAGAACTTGCGTGGATTCTCTGTATTGTCTATGTGCATTCCTGTAACGTCAATTAATTAGCTGTGACTCCTTCGACTTGCTAATATTTGGGGAAATTCCATGTGACATCACAAAACCCTCCACAAATCCATGCCTATTCAATAATGTTCCTTAGTCCTAACCATCAAAAGAGAAGTTTGACCATGCTTGGAATTCACCGTATAAAGAATAAAAGACTGCTCATTCCGCCACGAACACATCTTCACCCACGGGGCTGGCAGATGAACTAAATTCGGTCAATTCACATTTCACTCGGTGACACAGAGTTGTAAATCCGTCTCAAAATATATTTCTGCGACGGACAGAAAAAAAAGAAGAAAGGAAACTCGGCGGAAGAGAAATGAAAACACAACGACCTCATTGTAACGTCAGTGCACTGCAAAGACTGCAAGATGCCAGACTCTTAAGGGGACCGAAGCTTGAATTGAATGCATGTTGTTAGGGGGGCCTGATGTGATTACCGCCCCCTGCTAGGGCAAGGAATAGTGAAGTTGTCTGGAGCTGGCAAGGCTGCTCAAACGACACCGCGGGATGTCCCCTTTCCTTCCCCGATCCGGGAACACAGCACGGGAGGGTGACAAGAGTGTATGAGTGCATGTGTGCAGTTGTGTGTGTGTGTGTGTGACATCATGGTGTCAGGCCAATGCCAAGGTGCTGCTGAATGTTGTTGGGACAAAGCCTTGTTGTTGAGAATCACAGGATGCTCATGACATTCACGCCATAGTAAACCTTCTAAAAAAGGCTGGCATGAACCTGAAAAAATTGAAATTGAAATGACACCTCTACTCATAAATATATCAGCAATTACCAAAAGAGAGATAAAACAAAATTACTTTGTAGAGTACTTTCTTTTGATGCTTTCAACTATCTTTCCTGGATCACAATGTACTGTTGATGAAGAATAAACCTTATCACATGTACACTTGACTGCTCTATTCAGGTCTATGGACTTTAAGTAAATATACTGAACTAACCCCATTTTGGCAATGTTTAGAGCTTGAAAACTGCCAGGCAGCAACTTAATTCAAGTTAAACTACTCTCACCATTCCTTTCTTTACTTCCAAGGCCATTTTATGGTCATATAGTAAGAAACACAATCATTATACAGCACTTTTAAAATGATTAAGTGAACCAGTAACTTTCATAGGACCTATGAGACCCTTTGTAGTATCACCCTACTACTCTGTTGGAGTTCAACAACCGTTGTGTTCTGTGTGGATTTGCTAAATAGATGCAGCGCCTTATAGCTTCCGGGTCATTCTGGACATGTCAGCTGATACCATATTCACACCATGCTGCAGTTGCCCCCTCCCCAAGGCGTTGTAAACTAAAACTTCAAAGCACAGTCTTGAAATAGTCCTGACATAAACTCATTGCCTCATGACAGAAGGAGGAAGGTTCCAGCTGAAATGTTACCCTGAGACTGGATATTCATTACAACTGGTACCCTATTTCCTATGTCGTGCACTTCTGACCTGAGATCCTAGATCAAAAATAGTGCCCTATGAATGGAACATAGTGCCCTATGAATGGAACATAGTGCCCTATGAATGGAACATAGTGCACTATGAATGGAACATAGTGCCATATGAATGGAACATAGTGCCCTATGAATGGAACATAGTGCCCTATGAATGGAACATAGTGCCCTATGAATGGAACATAATGCCCTATGAATGGAACATTCACTGCGGAGGTGTGCGGTTATTCCCTGGCAACGCACAGTCTGGAGTGTGTTAATGCAATTATTAAACGGTTGCCAACATTTTATTTGTGAAAATTAATGTTTTAATTAGTATTTTTAGCGAAAGAAAATGGTCACGAATGCGTGCGGTTATCGTGAAACATTAACGTACCCCCCACCACTACTTTTACTGTTACCATGTTAGTACGCCACAAATCAAGTAGTTCCTATGAAACGGATCATTTAGATAATTTATAACAAGGTCTGAACACTTATGTACAGTTTCATTTAATTTAAATGGCATTTGTTAGCCAGTTTGCTTTAGTGATGCATTTTTTCAGCAATTCAAATGGTTAGGTGATACAGACCTTACTGTCAACATCAATCAGCCTGTTATAGCTACTGTACTGACGACACCATGGTTAACGCAGTCAAGCCAACATCTGTGCAGTTCTTATATTGCAAGCGCAATATATCAACGTATGTATAAATGGTCATATCTAAAAATTTGATTATTTCTAGATTTCTCTCTGCTGTCAATTTTAAATTCGGATCTGATGAGTTAAGAGAGAAAAACTGCGAGGGTAATATCTGTTCCATTCCATAGGATATCATCTTTTCCAAAGAGCGACATGATGGTGATATGGACTTTTTTAAACATCATAAATATAAATATCTTCCAGTGACCCTTGAATAGATTGGCATAGTTTGGGCAAAATCAGCACCAATCGCCGTAATCATGAAAAGCCTAAATTAATTAATTAAGCATGTAAATGCAAAAACTAATTTCTACTAGTAAATAAAATGTTTGCTTATGTTTTTGTTTGCATATGTGGTTAAAACACCTTTCTGTACATTACTTTGGAAAAATTAACTCATTGCGACATCCATTATAAGGTTTTCACAGAACGTCAGTATTTATCCACAAACCTTTTATAAACTGTTCACTTGACACAGTCGTGCGCTGTCAAATTCCGGGATTCATTTCAGTCGCATCGCACTTGAACATAATAGCGTTCATCATCAGAAAAATGCAGTTAATTTAATTTGCACTGTTATTACAAATAATGTAATAGCACACATGAAATGTAATTAAACACATGCAATCCCTCCAGCCCCGGATATATATCCCCGAATGTCTGGTGACCCGCCCGGTTATTAATATTAGGAGGATTTCAACGACAGAGAGAGATTATTCAATTTGCTACTAACGTGTAGGAAAACAATTGTAGGCTATATGCCTCAACAATTTACAGAAAAATATAAATAAAACATAGGCAAACATAAATAATAATATCAGGCAACTTGTAAGTCTTATTCAAACAACCGTTTTCATAGAGAAGTAGCCTATCTTAATTTTGCCGGTAGAATGGGTAGGCTATCGTAATTCCTATTTATTTATAATAAAGATGTCAACTGTAGGCTATTTCTTGATATTTTAAAATATGAAGAAAGGCGTCTAGTGTTAGATGGATATACAACCCAACCCGTGATATGTGGAAAACTCGGTGAGTGGTAGGTCAGACATTAGGCTAACGAGCCAGCGACTGGTGTATTGACCGGTATTGACATGACAGCCACTAGCTAGCTATCGCTTCGTCACGAAGAAACACTTTATTACAAAAAAGATTAGATTACTTAAAACATGTGGCTGGTTAGCATGTCTGCATCAGTGACAATCTTTTTGTGGTAAGTGAATGTTAACATCGTTTTTATTTTTTAGATGGTCTTATTTGGAACTTGGTGTTCAGATTTAAAGCGAGAGGAATTGTCCGCCATGTTTTTCATTTTGTTCAGCTCCTCACTGGGGCGTAGTGATACTTTTTGATTACATACTACAGCACTTCAGTGAAAAGCAACATTGTACAGTGTGGAAATCAGGGAATTGTCATAGGCTTGGAATGTAATTTTAGCCAATCAAAATGCGGATATCACCGGACCCGTTTTATAAAGAGTATTAACGCTTGGCTGCTTTTTTTGTCATTCTTTATTACAGTTTTTTCCGATTGCTAAAACACAAAAAGTGAATGCTCAGACAAAAGCGTCGAAACCGTAACGTTTGCATGCATTTGGTACACTCAGGCACCAAATGAATAAACACAATGTCGGCATGGCACCGTAAACAATTCTGTAACACACGGTGCAAAACACTACACACATCGTGCATGTGTTACACACTTTGGCCAATGATGAAACACTCAGCAGTCAGCACGTCCATTCAATAGTTAAAACACACA
>JACXGM010027078.1:0-14632 GCA_016801145.1 Umbra pygmaea
TCCTCAGACTTCTTCCATTACATCATTCCAATAACTATCTCATCTGTTCGCAATACCTCATTAGTACTATAGTACTATAGACCTCCATGTTAGCTGTCAGTCATTGTTGGTGTTTAATTCCACTGTGGTGCTGTTTTATGTCTCCCGTTATTAGACTAGCCATTGTTATTTTCATGGACATTTTTTCTATATTAAAGACTCAAACTCTGGATTTGCCTCACCTTTGTTTTTCCATTGCATATGGTTGGATATAGGCTGTCTTGCTCCAAAAAATGCATTCCATAACCAGCTGTGGTTTGAATAATATGAGCTTTAGGTCGTAAATATTAATACTGGTGCTGCTGCAAGGAATTATAATACAAGTTAATTGCCAATACTTATGTAACAGTAAAATATTGCAAGTGTAGGCACTGAAATCACCTAAATCACTGGTTTACTGTTGAAAACTACTGAATAGTAGTGTTAACGATTACTTCTGGATCTAGTATTATTTTTCCCTAAAGTCAGCTGTCAAAATAGAAGGAAATTAATCTATGGCCAGTCTATTATCACTGTCTTTATACACTCATCGGCCACTTCATTATGTACACTTTGCTAGTACTGGGTTGGACCCCGATTTGCCTTTAGAACTTCTTCATGGCATAGATTTATCAAGTTGCTGGAAACATTCCTCAGAGATATTAGTCCATTTTGACATTATTGCATCATGCAGTTGCTGCAGATTTGTCAGCTGTAAATCCATGATGCAAATCTCACGTTCCAACATATCCCAAAGGTGATCGATTGGATTGAGATCTGGTGACTTTGGAGGACATTTGAGTACAGTGAACTCATTGTCTTGTTCAAGAAACCAGTTTGAGATTAAACCAGGTGAGCTTTGTGACAAGTAGCCATGGGTACTAGATGGGTACACTGTGGTCATAAGATGGACATGGTCAGCCACATTCCCCAGGTAGGCTGTGGCATTTACACAATGCTCAATTGGTACTAAGGGGCCCAAAGTGTGCAAAGAAAATATCCCCCACACCATTACACCATCACCACCAGCCTGAACTATCGATACAAGTCAGGATGGATCCATGCTTTCATTTTGTATACTGTACATTAAAGTCTGACCTAACCATCTAGAAATTGAGACTCATAGCAGGCAATATTTTTCTAATCTTCTACTCTCCAATTCTGGTGGGCCCATGCAAATTGTAGCCTCAGTTTTTTTGTTCTTAGCTAACAAGACTTTCATCCAGCGTGTTCTTCTGATGCTGTAGCCCATCTGGTTCAAGGTTTGACCAGTTGTGCATTCAGAGATGCTCTTCTGCATATCTTGGCTTTAAAAAGTGTTTATTTGAGTTACTGTTGCCTTTCTATCAGTTTGAAACAGTCTGGACATTCTCTTCTGACCTCTACCATCGACAAGGGATTTTCACCCAGATAACTGCTGCTCATTCTATGTTTTCTCTCTTTCTGACCATACTCTGTAAACCCTAGAGATGGTTGTGTGGGAAAATCTCAGGAGATCAGCACTAAAATACTCAAGCCAGCCCGTCTGGCAACAAAAACTATAACAAAGTCAGTTAAATCAGGTTTCTTACCCATTCTGATGCTTGGTTTGAACTTCAGCAGATCATCTTGACCATGTCTACATGCCTAAATGCATTGACTTGCTGCCATGTGATTGGCTGATTAGATATTTGCATTACCATGTAGTTGAACAGTTGTACTTAATGAAGTGACAGCTAAGTAATTTTTTACATTTCAGAAGCAGTGTTAAGCTCCAATTCCCTAAGGTTTTGGTTTAGGGATGGATAGTAAGACTCCTAGAAGGTGAGAGAATATTAATTTCCCTTCTCATATCATGACACCACTACAGCTCGGGCCAGGACGTCAGCCTCAAAAACCTCCTGACCGCCACATCATTAATCACACTGTTAGCCTTGGCTTTGAGTAATTACCCGTTGTGAGATACTGCTTCTCCCACACACACACACGCACGCACGCACACACACACACACACACCAGTAGGCACACACACACCAGTAGACACACATCTACACAAATACATATCCACACACACATGCACAACTTACACACTTACGGGCACAAGCCAACACAACACATGTCCACAAACACACTATTACACACACACTGCATAATAGCACAAACACAAACTGCACATGTGCACATACACCGTACGTACAATAAGGGATACTTTTAAATGTAGGAAATTCAGGATTACAGTTTAGGGAAACAAAATATAACACAAAGTACAGTATGAAAATGTAGCCTACACGTTGCAGTTGAACTGGTTAAGCTCTGAGCAGAGATTTCTCAGAAGTGGACATACAAGTATCTTAAACTTTCCTGTTGTTCCTCCAATGGTTGTGTTTGGTATACCATTTTCAAGCTCTGGGTATATACTGTCCTGATTAGTAAATAATAGTGTTTTTTTGTTATGATATGCACACTTGGGACACATACTGACCCGACAGCTCTCAGAACCACCAGCTTTAATGCCCATCTCGATAGCCCTATGACCCTAGCTTGCTTCCTGACTACTAGATGGTAATAGGTTCTCAGGTTGCCCACAGTGGACAGTACAGCTTTCATATTTTGCCAGCTGCAAGAATGTCTCCAGTTCATACTGTATCGGCACCTCCTGGTCTATTCTATAACAGGCAACACGCATGAAATGATTCAGCAAACATTCACTCTTTCACACTAGCATGTACACTAGAGAATTATGTATGCATACCAATTGGATTAAGACTATTTTATTATATCATTATTTAACCAGGTAAGTTGACAAAGAATCAATTCTTATTTACAGCATCAGCCTGGGAGCAATTAGCATTAACTGTCTTACAGACAGACTGATCAGGGATTCAAACAGTGCTCTTTACACATCCAATGTTACTGCTTTCACTAATGCTCAGATTCTCCCGTACGCCGGGAGTTTCAAGGGTACATCTAGCAGTAGAGGGCTGTGTTCAGGAGGAGTTGGGCAGGTCACTGAGCCCTCCTGCTCAGGGAGAGAGTCAGTCTGTCTGGGTCTGCCCAAACCCTCCACATGTCTTCATTCATCAAGCCCACAACACATATTAATTATCCTGCACCTTCAACTTAACAGCAGAGGACAGACGCTCAATACCCACTCCCATAGAAAACAGGCCAACACGTCAGAACCTTACTCTGACTAAACTAATGTACACTTTATATACAGCTGTACCTGGCCTGGGGAGTCTGTCCAAATACGGACTGCTTATATAAACTGTAATCATAACAGATGCCATTGAGCAGACAACTTACAGTCGTGGTGCTTGCAAGCACTGCTAGTGTGGGTGGCCCCAGTAGCAATCAAACCCAATGTCCTTAGTGCTGCGAGCACCCAGTGTTGTCTTGACTTAAAATGAATTGTTAATATAAGTAATTACACAAAGGTGCAGTCTGGAACTTTTGCCATAAACCATTTTTTTTAACTTAATTTTCTTGACTGGATGTGTAAACATACACTGGCATTCAAATGTTTTGAATCACCCAGGAAGTTTCTGATGTTTTGATAAAAATGTATCATTCACCATTAAATTGATCAGAAGTTAAGATCATCTTTAGGACACTGAAGTATTTGCTGCTGAAAATGTATTTCAATAATTAAAAAAGAACTCCGCTATTTCTAGGATATATATTTTAATAAATAGAATGCCACCTTGGTGAAGGAAGGAATCCATTTCTATCAAAAACAAACATTTCTGAGTGAATCCAAACCTTTGACGCTAGGGTAAATAGAATCTATATCACCTCAGTTAGCCATGAAAGTCCAAGTTTTAAAGTGGTTTGATTACAGGGGGCGTAATTCGGCACAAACTACATGACATTGTACTTTTATGACGTGGCCAAAATCAAGGACTGTACTATCTGTACTTTCCTATTCAGTATTTTTAACCACATGTACACAAAGAACAACTGATGTATTTTAAACAAAAAGAAAATTCTCTAACACCCAAAAGTGATTTTTTAATTTCTAAGACTTGGAGAGACAGGAAAATATTTCATTTCCAACAGTTATAAAAATTCCCAGTCATCCCTTTGGTATCAGAGCTGGAGGCACTGGTCAAACAAGCATTTCATTTTAAATGGAGTCTTGAGTGTTGGAAGCCTGCAACTTTTCACAGCACTGCAAAAGCCATGCTCGACTAAGCCTAACGGGACATCCAGCGCTGTGATGTTTGTATAGTTAGTCTGTTACTCTCTGTGTTTTAGTAACTGGATAATGCCGAGCTGGCTGCGGAGACTCACTCCTTCTGTCTAACGCTGTGAAATATCTTTTTCAAGGCTATTCTCCTGGACAGACCCTTCCTCAATTGGGAAGGGTTCATTAGCATGCGTTTAGTCATAATTGTATTTTAAGCGATTCCATATTACAGTGAGAAACGAAGTGTTGTCACGTGCAGCCACCCAGAGATTGCTCTTTCAATGTCATGACAAGATGAAAGTCCTCTAAATGACCGTGTTTGGTTTTCAATGGACGGCTGTGACGAGTGACCCCTCCCTCCCCCCATAATCAACCCATTCCCATATCTCTGCATTTTTATCCTGACAACAACACTGCGGGAAAAGATTGGTCAATTAGGACGGCAGCAAAGATAAAAGTGCCATTATCTGAGCGGTGTCAGCCATACGGTCATCCAATTAATGAGGGCTTTGCGGCAGTAACTAGGACTGGATGGAGAGGGAAAACTCATCCCCGCCTAGAGTGAAAGGAAGAACAGACGGAATAATCAACGATCTGTGGAGTCGGAGGCAGGCCCTCGACTTAGACAGTTAATTGATCTCCATTACCTTAATTACGTTTGTAACGTCGAGCTCAGTGCTGAAAAACGGGTCACACTGTTGAATGATTCTGTCAGAACTTAGCAATTTCATGACCTTGAAACTAGCGGTGAGACTGCCATCTGTGCCAAAGAGCCTGAGTGAGGTTTAGGTAGATGGGTGGGTGTTTTAGTGTGGGCATGCTGATTCTTCAACTTCAATTCCCTGTTCCTCGTAAACCCAGATCTCCATTTGAGTGCAAATTGTCTCTGTTCTTGTGTTTGAATAAACAGTATCTGAGACTGCAGAGGGTTTCTAATATGTCACAAAGCTGCCATCCTGCCTTCTCCATGTCACGACCCCTTTTCCCTGGAGAGAGTGTAAGGTGGACATCCTACTGACTGGGTCTCCCCCTGTCCGTCATTCGGTTGACGTCTGGCGCCCTTGTCTAGCTCCGTTCACCACTTAAGATGCCTGTCCCCATGTCGACCCCCCTCCACCGACCCCACCCAAATCATGTAAATTAGGAAAAGTTACATTGATGCAGTCTTAAATGAGCCATGGGTAAGATTTCCATCAAGCAAAATTGGAAAATGTCTAATTAAATAATAAATGTTTTTTGGAGTACACACATATAAATATATTATTATTAGCTTATGCCCGCTCAGTAAACTCTGCATCGTCCCTTTGATATAATCTATTGCCAGTCCAAAGACATTGTGATTAAGCTCTGGAGATAATACATGGGCTATGGAAAATGTTACTTCACATGTAAGTTGCAGTTATATCCAAGTATATTTTGAAGGGGAAACTACAATTTCATTATCATGGCAAACTATAGTTGCTATCTCTATAAGTAGCTGTCTGGTGCTTGCCTAGGACATTTAAAAAAAAAAAACATCTGTTAATTTGGTAGTTTTGACATGGGCAGATAATGTAGGGTATTTAAATGGGCATTACAGACCACATGTTATATACAGTCGTATGCAAATTCTATGCACCCCTGACAATTTCCATGATTTTAATTTATAAATAATTGGGTGTATGGATCAGCAATTTAATTTTGATCTATCAAATAAATGAGTAATATTTACAGTAATATTTCAATAGTGAAATTAGGTTTATTGGATGAATAGAAAATGTGCAATATGCATTAAAATGAAATTAGACAAGCGCATAAATGTAAGCACCACAAGAGAAATATCACATCAATATTTAGTTGAGCCTCCTTTAGCAGAAAAAACTTCCTATAGCCTGTAATGAGTGTCTGGATTCTGGATGAAGGTATTTTGGACCATTCCTCCTTGCAAAACATCTCCAGTTCAGTTAGGTTTGATTGTTGCTGAGCAAGTCTGTCCCGCTTAAAATCACTCCACAGATTTTCAATGATATTAAGGTCTGGGGACTGGGATGGACATTCAAGAATATTGTACTTGCTAGAGTAGATTTTGAGTAGATTTTAAGCAGTGTTTTGGGTTGTTGTCTTGTTGAAATGTCGAGCCATGGCGGATATTGTCACTTCAACTCAATTCAACTTTGTGACTGATTCCTTTACATTATTCTCAGAAATCTGCTGATATTGAGTGGAATCTATGTGAACCTCAACTTTAATAAGATTCCCAGTAGCGGCACAGGCCAAACAGCCCCACAGCAAGATGGAACCTCCACCAAATTTTACTGTGGGTAGCAAGTGTTTGTCTTGGAACGCTCTGTTCTTTTGCCACCATGCATAATGCCCCTTGTTATGCCCAAATAACTGCATCTTTCTTTCCTAAGTCCACAGCAAGTTCTTCCAAAATGAAGTTGGCTTCTCCAAATGTACATTTGCATACCTCAAGCGACTCTGTTTTTTGACATTTGTGCAGAAAAGGCTTCTTCCGAATCACTCTCCTGTACAGCTTCTCCTTGTGCAAAGTGTGCTGAATTGTTGAACGATGCACAGTGACAACATCTGCAGCAAGATGATGTTGTAGGTCTTTGGAAGTGGTCTGTGGCTGTTTTTGACCGTTCTCACCATCCTTTGCTTTTTTCTGTCCGATATTTTAATTAGCCTGTCACTTCTGGCCTTAGCAAGAACTGTGCCTGTGGTCTTCCTTTTCCTCACTATGTTCCTCACAGTGGACACTGACAGCTTAAATCTCTGCAATAGCTTTTTGTACCCTTCCCCTAAACCATAATGTTCAACAATCTTGTTTTCAGGTCATTGGAGAGATGTTTTGAAGCCCCCATGTTGCCACTCTTCAGAGGAGAGTCAAAAAGAACAACAACTTGCAATTGACAAAGTCAAAGTCAAAGTTGTTTTATTTATCATATGCATTGAATAACATACGTCATCCTATGCAG
This sequence comes from Umbra pygmaea, assembly GCA_016801145.1. Classification (NCBI taxonomy): domain Eukaryota; kingdom Metazoa; phylum Chordata; class Actinopteri; order Esociformes; family Umbridae; genus Umbra; species Umbra pygmaea. The sequence continues at coordinate 7,147 of JACXGM010027078.1, forward strand.
ATAAATTCTTTTGACATGGCTCGACACATCTATGCAGTGGGCTTAAAAAAAGAATGACAACAATATAAAGAATTTTTAAAACAATAATGACAATAGTAATAATAATAATAATACGCTATGTACTGAGCAGTGATCTGGAAAATGTACAACAGTACAAGTAGTAAATGTTATAGATTTGGCATGGAAAATTGCTTTTAAAGGTGCATTTGAATTCTGCAACTTCAGATGTAGAGAGCATAAAGTGACCAGAGAATGTTAGTGCTCAACAAACGATTTGTGATCAGTGGCCATCTTAAATACGTTTGCTCATGATTGGATGCACCTGTCTATGAAATTCAAGGCTTAATGAGCTTACCTAACCAATTGTGTGTTCTAATTAATGAGTGCTAGGTAGTTACAGGGATTCAAATAAACAAAATGATGAGGGTGCCCAAATGTATGCACCTGTCTAATTTAGTTTTGATGCCTTTTGCTCATTTTCTGTTAATACATTGAACCTCATTTTACTACTGAAATATTACTGTTCCCTTCAGTTATTTGATAGATCCAAATGAAATTGCTAAACTAACCACCAAAATGTACCTTTTATTTAGTTAGCTCCTAAGATTAAACCTAGGAAGCTTTCACTTATACAGTGCATTTATACAGTGCATCATGGCAGTGAATACTTGTGTTTTTTTTTATAAATTTGCTATTATTTCAAACACACCACTTTAACATCAGAATTATTATGGGGTATTGTTTGTAGAATTTTGAGGGAAATAATGAATTTAATCCATTTCGGAATAAGGGTGTAACAACAAAATGTGGAAAAAGTGAAGCGCTGTGAACACTTTCTGGATGCACTGTATTACGGGAAGTATAGGCTATACAATTACAATTTATAGGATTAGATAACTTTAGCTTGATTGCTAAGCTAGCCAGTGAAGTTGTTTGCTATTTTCTAAGACTTTCTAAAGACATAAATACATTTTTTCTGCTTTTCTACTTAATCTTCTAGACAAAACGAGGTGATTGGAGACTTGCGTTGTCTAGATCAGTGCTCGAAGTGGGCCGGTACTCACCTCTACATTTTACTCTTAAGCGTACCTGCACTTTGTCTTGCGTACCGATACCGCTCGCATGTAGCCAGTACGCAACCAATGACAGAGAAAGCATCAGTGTCAGAGAGATTGGTAATGATCCTAACGTTACTTAAACTACACTACCCAGAGGGCACTACGTGACTTACTTCAGATCTCTTGACGAATCACATAAAGCAGTCAGCCCACCCTATCAGAAGTTCGCTTCTCCACGGACACTAGTTAGAAAATGCTGTCGCCTGACCGTAACATATTTTTCACTGCTGAAAACCTAGAAATTAAAAAGAAGTGTCTTTAAGTCGTTATGCTAGCCTGGCTTTAGAAAGGTACTAAAAGAATGCGTGTGCCAGAGCCAGACACGTCAACAGAGGTCCAAGTCCAACCAGAAACATTGGGTACGTTTCATGAGCTGTAAACTAACGTTAATTAAAACCCTTTACAGTCTCACGACATTCTAAAGTGTCAAGCGCAAACCGTACATGTTTGGTACTGTTGGAAAAAGGAAGATAAGACGAAAATAATAATAATAACCCATCCCTGTGGGTTAAATACAGTCGGAGCTATGACGCCTCAAAGTTGTTCATGTTTTATACCTTTTTTACTAAACACATTACACACAGGAAGTAAAAAATAGCTGGGATTTCAAAAACATATAGAAAAACTGTAAGAAATGGGTGCAGGATTTTGATGCTACTTGTATGGCCTCCAAACTTTGCACACCGGTCCAGGATATCTAGGGGCTTGACAATATGCATTAAAAAGCCTTATTTGTCATGGCTTACATGCTTTTATACAAAAAAAACAAAATATACATATGTTCTTTTTTGGGGATAAATATTTCATAAAACATAAAATTCAGTGATCGAGGATGTTGGATTTCATTAATCCATGTTGTAGCCATTGATCTGCTGAGTCAAAAACCATAAGGCACTTCACTGTAGGTCAAAGTATGAACTTTCCAGAGGCCAAAAGGTAAACTTTGTGCCAGGCGGACCTAAAACCCCTTAGAGCTTGAAGGTTGATGTGAGCTGAACTGCTAGCATTAATGAGGAGTCTGCAGCTACCAACCTTAATGTTACCTTAGTGAATGACACTGACGTCAACAATAACGTGAGTAACGAAACACATGGATGGGACTGTTGGTCAAGGGACATACACTAAATAAATTGTTGTTGTACCAGAATTATCTCCAAGTTTTGTTTTTCACTGTAGAAATCTCAAATTGCCAATGCAAGAGAGTACCTTTTTTTCCCACTTCAAGCACTGGTCTTTTTGTTTTGTTCAAGCACTGGTCATTTGTTTTGGTTTGGTGGGTTGTGGTTCCACACAGTCCCGGGCCGCACCTAGGCTAGATTAGGCAGCCACCTGGGGCGGCGCGAATTTGAGGTGGCATTTTGACAATTGGCTGTCGCCCTCTGGCTCGCGCCCCTAATCGGCGTAGATGCATTTCCCTTTCCTCTCTTAGGACACCATTGCGAAAACTTGCTAATAGCAATGCAACCATCGTGCATAGGGTTCGTTTGTTTGTATGCTTTTGACATTGTCACCCCTTTTCTTTTGCTTACCCAAGGTGCCAGTCATTCACAACTTTTTTTATTGAAATGAATGGAGCCATTTGGCCCAAACGCAATAAGATGTAACCTTTCTTCGTCCCGCTTCTAATGATGTGAATTTTAAAAAATCTAATGAGAAGAGAGGCACAATCTCTAACTCAAAGAGATTCATTCTGTAATTTATCAGCATGCAGCAGAATCCATCAGCCAGTGTGGAGAGGATTGACATGCCTCAGAGGACAGACTATTCATTTGCGGGAAACAACATGCCACCTTTCGCTCATTCTAGCAGTGAAGATGGCCAACCGTACCGGACCGCAAGCTTCCGAGCCATGTACTTCCACTGATGACTCCAAGGCAAAAAATATATAAATGATCCTGGTAAGATATTAATGCATCTTTACGCGACATGTTAGTGCAAGCTGGGAGGAATTTCCCCAGAGATGGGGAGCAACGTAAATTTTCGGTGGCCCACTACATTAGGAGAATAGTGAAAAGACCATTGCTTGTCTATTCTAGGCAAAACGATGCAGCCTTCTGTTTTTGCTGCAAACAGTTTTTACACAAGTGCAAATCAGCGATTGGCAGTGACGGAACCAGGGACTGGAAGAATATCTGCAAACTCCTCAGCTCAAATGAGAAGTCACATGACCACCTAGATAGTTTCCAAAGGCTGGAGATCAGGCTGGTGTCCAATCAAACTATCAATGCTGGAGCCCAACGGGCTATTGCCAGAGAGGCTCTCCACTGGCAGCAGGTGCTGCAGAGGCCTGATATGACTACCCAGGACATTGCATTACGTGGGGCCGTCGAAAGGGTTGGAAAAGCCAAACAATGGGAACTTTCTGAAGTTTATGGAAATGCTGGCTGTGTTTGATGGAATCAGGAAGGAGCACATAAGGAGAGTAAAGTCCAATGAAACGCATGTGCACTATCTTGATAAAACAATTACGAACGAAATCATTGACATGCTGGCAGAAGAGATCCAACAGACAGTTTGCAGTGATCTAAAAGCAGCAAAATATTTTCAAATAATTTTGGACTGCACACCAGACAAGAGCAAAATCGAGCTGATGCATTTTGTTTCAATCAAGGATGATGTCTCAATGTGGACGAGAGAGCACTTCTTGGAGTTTAACGAACTGTTTGAAACAACAGGGCGGGTATGACCGAGTTGCCCATCTCTAAACTACAGAGACATGGCATCTCCATTATGGACATGAGAGGGCAGGGATATGACAAGGGGGCAAACATGCGGGGGAAGCACAACAGTGTTCAAAAAAGAGAAATCAATCCGAGGGTCTTTTTTGTGCCACGCAGCGTGCACCTGCTGCACTTAGCAGCATCCTGTTGAATGGAGGCGGTTGAGAAAAAAAGTGATACCATCTTTATCACCTTTTTCCTGATTTTTTCCAGTTTTTTACCTGGTCTCACAGTGACACCCCTCAGTGCCACCAGATGGGAGAGCCGGTTGGAGCCTGTGACACCTCTACGTTAACAACTTGGGGAGATTTACGATGCTCTGTTGTCTTTCGCCACTGACACCAAGCTCACAGGCAGCTGCGGGGCTAAAACAAGGTTAGAGGCAAACAGCATTGCTGCCAAGATCAACAACTTTGTCTTCATGTGCACAGTGGTAGTTTGATATGACATCTTGTTCGAAGTAAACATCACCAGTAAGTGTTTGCAGATGGGTATTGAGCCCTGTTTCTCAGTGCAGCCCATGGTCCATCCCAGGTAGAAGAGGGCTCTGTTGTCACATCTTATCTACAACTATGAGAAAACATCTCTCACTGACTGCAGAGAAATTAAGCCATTTTACGTGGCTGGAGACTAAATAGTAGAGATATGTATAAAAGTTATCATATTGGACAATCAAATTCAAAATATAAATGAACTAATTTGTTAATCTGAAAATAGGCCTAAACTAATTTGTTAACAAATCTTATTTCACATGAATATTCCCTAACGCATTTTTCACACATTGATAAATGTGTCTGGGAGAGGGGTTGGTGGGCGGCATTTTTTGTCTTGCATTAGGCTGCAGAACATCCAGACCCGGCCCTGGTTCCACAAATGGGGTTGCTGCAACCGTACATCTCAGACTTTCTCCCAAATTACGTTCTCAGGAAACTATTTTGAAAACCTGAATTACGTTATATGCCAACATATGTAGGGTTTTTACATTTGAACTGCACGTTTGTTATTAGGCTATATTTGTAATTCTATTACGTTGCCCCTGTACATTTCATTTAGCGGATTTATGCGAGAACATTCCATACATTCCATAGCGTTCGAAATTATATTGCAACATTCACAGTTAAGGTTAGGTATGAGGATACTAACAGTTATGGTTAGGCATTAGGTTACTAACGGTTAAGGTTAGGCATGACGTTACTAACGGTTGAGGTTAGATATGAAGTTACTGAGGTTAAGGTTAGGATTAAGGTTAGGGTTAACATTACAAAAAACCGACAATCAACTGTGTGCATGACGCATGCAATGTAGAACAAAACACACACAAAATGCCTGTCTGGATTTGAACTCGCGAACACTGGCATGCCAGTCGCGGATTTATATGCCCGTCCACCATCCCCGCCCTCCAACCTAGCAAAAACTTCGCTATTTACCGTATATACCCGAATATAAGACGAGGTTTTTGTCCTAAAAATAGGCTGAAAAATTGGGGGTCGTCTTATATTCGCGATATAAACAAAATCACGGGGAAACAGAGAAAGCAGGGGGAAACAGCAGCGGGCGCCAACACAATAGGCTAATTAATGACAGTGTTATAAATTAAATAAACAATAAATTGCCGCCATGGAGAGATCAAGATATCACCTTGAGAAAAGCGCTTCAAAAGTTGGTCAAATAAACCAACACATTCGAAACAGTTATAAACAGTTATATCATTCATTTCTGAACTCAGAGTGCACTTTATTTTGTGACAAATTAATCCAAATATTTAAATGTGCTATATGTAAAAGGACAGCCAGCGTTAAAAAATGGGTACTCCCAGAATCGAAACTAATGTGACGAACAAGATCAGCGCAATCATGACAAGCGAACAGTGTTTTACTACGTCTATGGTCATGGAACCGTTTAGAAACATGCATAGTTTTTTTAGGTTGTCTAGAATCTCTATGATCTTGTTCGTTTGTTTGCTGCTTCCATGGCTGTAGCGCGCTGGGTTTGCGTTTTTACAGGTATGCCTGGCAATCCGTTCGTGCTGTCAAAATGGGCAGTTGATAACATCACACAGGCCAAAACATAAATATAAATTCTGTGTCGGAACGCACTTTTCCAAAAGAAAAAATACTGACATTAGCATTGTTTTCAGGAAATTTCAGCTTAACATGTTTCCTTAATATCTGATGAGGCATTGGCGTCATTTTTTGATTTATTACAGTACATGTATTACATTCTAGCACATTTAATGAATGGTGTTAAAATGTTGTTGTTTTTTCAATTAATTATCACTAGAATTTTCAAATAAAATTATTTTCTGTTGAAAAAACAGATTTTTTCCCCAAAAATCTTTTTTGTCCCCAAAAATTAATCTGGAAAATGGGGGGGTCGTCTTATATTCAGGGTCGTCTTATATTCGGGTATATACAGTACATGCTACATCATGATTTTCATATGTTCATATTTTACGTTATTCGAGTGTTCAATTTAGTTCCCTACAAACGTAATTGACCCTCTCATACGTTCATATTTAACATATTTGGGTTTTACAAAATAATTCCCTCAGAACGTATTTAATGGGATTTAGGGCTCGGTTTCTGGCAAGTCATGGCGGTGGCCATGGATCATTTTCTAGCTTTTTTTGTTTAGTTTCGTCAGAAGTTCACCTGTCTTTGTCAATAATGTGTAATTTCAAATGCAAACTTCCAGTCAAAATGAAGATAGCTAAAAATAAATATGCGTAAACAGCCAAACTCCCCTTTGTCGAAAAACATCCTCCACAAAAAAACAACTAAACTGACATAATCTAGACCAGCCAAACTCAACTGGCAGACTGGGTTCCGGGTGTGGACCCAGAAAGACTGTTAACATTCTAATTTAAGCTGATGAGTAAAAGCAAATTACCTATTTTTCCACATACATTCTTTTGCCCACCAATATAAGCTATCATGTATGGAATCCCAGGACCGCCAAAATGTAGTAAAAGGAAATGAGGATAATTAAATGTTCATCATTTCCTTTGCCTACTATAAGCCAATGAAGTAAATGTAAAAAATACATTGTTTTACTTTTTCAATTATCAAATAACAAAGTAAATTACAAAAAGACTTCATTTTACTTTTCCATTTATCATTTAATAGTTGAATAGTTAATCTATTTCCTATTTTACATTTCCAAGTTTCCCATTTAACAATCTACCCATTTTACCATTTACCCATTTTACCAATTTCCCAATTTCCCGTTTTCCTCGCATCATATTGTAATTAGAAGGGAGTGTCTAAACTGCATGCGCAGTATCTGATACACCATTGGCTAATGATTGTGCGCAAAAAGCACTTGATTACTACTGTCTGTTGGGACTAATGCTACTGTAGTTAGCCACTAGATGTCAGTAAGATTAATTATAGTCAAAATGGGGTCTTAACAGTGAAATTGCAACATACATACGAGTTTTAGCAGAGGACATTTTTTTTGCATGCTACAAATATGCCAAAGTGGGGTGTAATATGTACACCAAAATCATATCTAAGCGTTCACCTAAACTTTACCCTAACCTTAACCATACTGGAGTGTTACCTAACCATAGCCATTATCTGTAAGGTTAGGTAACCTTAACTGTTCCCAGCAGAAACCTATGGCGCCTATAGCATGCAAAATATTAAT
>JACXGM010027079.1:0-14679 GCA_016801145.1 Umbra pygmaea
ATGACAAGGGTGCATACATTTATGCACCTGTCCTATTTCATTTTAATGCATATTGCACATTTTCTGTGTCCTTCAGTAATTTGATATATCAAAATGAAATTGCTGATCCAAACACCCAATTATTTATAAATGAAAATCATGGAAAATGTCAGGGGTGCCTAAATGTTTGCACTTTCTATGTAACCAGAACACTTTCTGTTGACAAAATGTTTTGAAACATTATCATTGCACTTTTACTACATATACAGTATATTATGGATATTTTTTGATATTACAGAGCAAATATTTTAGTATCCCCATTCAAACAAACCCCACAGTATAGCAAAACTGTTTAAATAACACAGCTAATTTCGTACCAGTTCTATGTTAAATTCAATGCTCTTACAATTGTTTCTTCTCATCTCTGGCTGGTATTCAGACAGCTGGCATCGGAGCATCGGCCCACCTGGTGAACTTTAAGGGCACAGACACAGTGGCTGGTATCGGTGTCATTAAGAAGTACTACGGCACCAAGGACCCTGTACCTGGCTACTCTGTACCAGCTGCCGAGCACAGGTAAGAGAAACACAGGGTCGAGCACAGGTAACAGAGAAACACAGGGTTGAGCACAGGTAACCGAGAAACACAGGGTCAAGCACACGTAACAGAGAAACACATGGTCGAGCACAAGTAATAGAGGAACACAGGGTCAAGCTCAGGTAACAGAGAAACAAATGCTTGAGCACAAGTAACAGAGGAACACAGGGTCAAGCCAAGCACAGGTAACAAAGAAACACAGGGTCAAGCACAGGTAACAGAGAAACACAGGGTCAAGCACAGGTAACCTAGAAACATGGTCATGCACATTTAACAGAGAAACACTTGGTCAAGGACAAGTAACAGAGAAACACAGGGTCAAGCACAGGTAACTGAGAAACACATGTTCGAGTACGGGTAACAGAGAATCAAAGAGTCGAGCACAGGTAACAGGGAATCGGTCACAATTCAGTACCACTTTTTATTAAAAGAACCTGAGCTCTTGCACCGTTTTAAGACTGATGTGTCATATAACTCTGTCAAGTTCAAATTCAGTCAGAATGGGCTGTGGTTTCTCCTTCTACTTTCTCCTTAACATATGTTGCTCACCTTTCAGCACCATCACTGCTTGGGGTAAGAACCATGAGAGAGACGCCTTTGAGCACATCGTTCGGCAGTTCCCCAACGTGCCGGTGTCTATCGTCAGTGATAGCTATGACATCTACAATGCATGTGAGAAGATCTGGGGTGAAGACCTCAGGAGCCTCATAGAATCCCGCAGTGCAGACGCACCGCTGATCATCCGGCCGGACTCTGGAGATCCCCTGGATACGGTTCTGAAGGTAATATCCAGGGGACATCCTAACCACATGTGTTTTGGCAGGGTTAGCCTTTTTGACAGAACATAAATAGTATGCATTTTTCAGAGGAAACAGAAAGAAATTGCAACAATTAACTCAATGAATATTTACCCAAAATGGCAGCCCCTTACGTAACAAACTGCAATATACTGTGTGTTCTGACACTTTTCTTTCAGTACCAGCATTCCAGTGAACGGTCATCTTAATGCTACAGGATACATAGACATTTTTGAAATGTTACACAATTGGGTGCTTCCAACTTGTGGCAACAGTTTGGGGAAGGCCCTTTTGTGTTCCAACATGACTGGCTCCATAAAGACATGCTTTGAAGAATTTTATGTGGAGGAACTTGGATGGCCTGCACAGAGACCTGACCTAAACCACATTGAATCCCTTTAGAATGAATTAAAGCGGAAATTGCGAGCCAGGCCTTCTTGTCCAAAATTAGTGCCTGACCTAACAAATCACATATTGGCTGAATGGGCACAAATTCCCACAGACACACTCCAAAAATCTTGTGGAAAGCCTTCCCAGAAGAGTGGTGGCTGTTATAGCTGCAGAGATAGGGCGAACTCCATATTAATTTCACATATTAATGGTTTTGGAATTGGATGTCCAACAATATGGTTGTGATGGTCAGGTTTCACATACGTTCGATTATATAGTGTAAATCCAACAATATGGTTGAGATGGTTAGGTTTCACATACGTTTGATTATATAGTGTAAATCCCCATCAGGGATAGTGTGGGACTATTTTAATGGTAGTTGGTTCTCACCAAAACAAAACTAGTGCTAGCACAGTGTGCATCATCTATATGAGCAGTGCTTCTAATGTGATTGTGTGTTCTGAGGTGTTGGAGATTCTCGGTAAGAAGTTCACCACTACAGAGAACTCTAGAGGTTACAAGGTCCTGCCTCCATACATCAGAGTCATCCAGGGAGACGGCGTGGACATCAACACCCTACAGAAGGTAGCTCCACTCTGCACGTCCTATCTACTGTAGCTCCACTCTGCATGTTCTATCTACTGTAGTTCCACTCTACATGTCTTATCTACTGTAGCTTCAGTCTACACGTCCTATCTACTGTAGCTTCAGTCTACACGTCCTAGCTACTGTAGTTATACTCTACATGTCTTATCAACTGTAGTTCCACTCTACACGTCCTATCTACTGTAGTTCCACTCTAAACGTTCTATCTACTGTAGTTCCACTCTACACGTTCTATCTACTGTAGTTCCACTCTACACGTTCTATCTACTGTAGTTCCACTCTACATGTCTTATCTACTGTAGCTCCACTCTGCATGTCCTATCTACTTTAGCTTCAGTCTACATGTCCTAGCTACTGTAGTTATACTCTACATGTCTTATCAACTGTAGTTCCACTCTACACATCATATCTACTGTAGTTCCACTCTACATATCATATCTACTGTAGCTCCACTCTAAACGTTCTATCTACTGTAGTTCCACTCTACACGTTCTATCTACTGTAGTTCCACTCTACACGTCCTATCAACTGTAGTTCCACTCTACATGTCTTATCTACTGTAGTTCCATTCTACATGTCCTATCTACTGTAGCTCCACTCTACATGTCCTATATACTGTATCTCCATTCTACATGTCCTATATACTGTATCTCCATTCTACATGTCCTATCTACTGTAGCTCCCCTCTGCATGTCCTATATACTGTTGCTCGACTCTACATGTCCTATCTACTGTAGCTCCATTCTACATGTCCTATCTACTGTATCTCCATTCTACATGTCCTATCTACTGTAGCTCCCCTCTGCATGTCCTATATACTGTTGCTCGACTCTACATGTCCTATCTACTGTATCTCCATTCTACATGTCCTATATACAGTACTGTAGCTTCACTCTACTCATCCTATCTACTGTAGCTTCACTCTACACATCCTATCTACTGTAGTGAGGGTTGGGCCGATAAATGATACCATCGTCCATCGGCGATGGCTGACAGACATCTCGATGTAAGGTGGCATCGTGATTTCATCGCCCCAAGTTGAAAGCTATTGTATTTTAGCGCATAAAGCGCGCACCCGATCATTTTTGTAGAAAGGTGTCACGTAATCTCCCCTCGCCCAGACCTGCATTGATGGCCACGCACTCAGCTATTCAATGTGTTACAAATGTTAAACACCCAACACAAATGTTAAACAACCCCCCACGTGCTGATTATAAAAAAACAGCTATTGCCTAAGTGGATTACCTGCAATAATTTTAGTGCATACTCAAAAAACTCAACGTGGCTATATGCTATTTCAATATTCAAACTGCCTATACATTTAAGTGATTTTTCTTGTCTGAATATCCCATTCTCACTGGCGAAAAAAACACTAGTGTTGGTATATATTATCAAGCTTGCGTTTAAAAAATCCTACATTTGTAGGCTACTTAAGAGAATTAAGAATGCGCCTATGCAAAACAACTGGGATTAATCAAACGATCCTATGACCGTTTTAGTTTTAGGAACACCGGTACGAAATCCCAATTGATAAATACAACTTGTTCTTAATGTCAGTGCTGGTGCACAGTGTCTATGATTTCCCTATCAACATACCCAGCAAACATTTTTTTTTTTTGTATTTTTTTTATTTAACCTTTATTTAACCAGGTAAGTTGACTAAGAACAATTTCTTATTTACAGCAACGACCTGGGAGCAATTAGGGTAAAGTGTCTTGCCCAAGGACACAACAACATTTGGCTCAGTCGGGAATCGAACTGGCAACCTTCTGACTACAAGTCTGACTCCCTACCCACTGAGCCATCTGCGCACCTGAACATGGAGACATGGAGCTGGCGGACTACCGGCAGTTACAGCTGACGGTCCGCTAGCTTTTTGCTCATTGTTTAACGGGGGTCCGCCAGCGGGAGTGTGAATGAGTGGCCTCCCTGCGGGTGAGCAGAGTTTTAGACAGAGGTCCTCTGGGAATCCTACGCACTCATACTGTTGTTCCAGTTAGTCCATCGGCTGCGTATACGGGCTATATCCTAGGGCTGCTCGATTATGGAAAAAATCATAATCACGATTATTTTAGTCAATATTGAAATCACGATTATTTATATATATTACTCATTGATTTTGGAAATTTGCATGTTGATATAAAAAAACTGTGAAAATATTCTGACGCCAGGAGCGGGTGCATTTTTTTTACTTTGTTGAGGGTGACCAGCACACATAGTTCGTTAGAATGTTTGGATTTGATTAGACAGCAATTTCTTTCAATTATATTTGCAAATAATTTATTTATATTTATTATATTAAATAAATTAACACTTCTAAACGTATCTTATTTTCTATTTTGCCTGCAGGTTTTACGATCACTGTGCTTAATAAGTCTGCTGTAGAATCACAAACAGCAGTTCAAACAAACTACTGAATAGAAGTAACACGAAGCCTGGCTCTTCAGTCGGTAGGATAATTGTTTATAAGTAATACATGGTTCAACACTACACCTGTGCTAATGAAACCAAGAACGAGAATGTGATTAACTGCTCAATTTCGTTGCTTCAGTACCAATATGCGCAATCTAATAAAGAAAAATGTTTCAATAAAGGAAACAACGCTGCAAGGACACAAATAAAATATCCCAAACAAGACTCAAATAGACAAAGCTGATAAGCTAACAAACAAAGTACCTGCGTTGCTGTGAGGTAAACTCATGGAGCTGCTGCAATCACCTGTAATATATAAAATAATGTAGCCCATAGATCAATATTCTGCCTTTGTCGCCACTTCTGCACTGCATTTCTCATATAAAGCATGCAGAGCAACTATGGTAAAGTGGTGGCGAGATGGCAAATTATAACGCTTGTCCAAAGCATGCAACAACATTCTAGAGCGGTCGTTCTCAACTGTGCTAATGGGGCACACATCTTAGGCTAAAAGTATGCAACGGCATGTGTTATTTTTTTGTGCCTGCGCGCACGATGGATATGGAGTTACACTGTAAAATGCGTCTTTAATAGACGACTGAGTTAGTTTCATTTCGGTTTCGGGAGGGACAAAAGTGTGTGTCATTCATACACAAGACAAAAATAAGAGTTCTTAGAAAATGCAATGTACAAAATAATCGTTTTTTCTCGATTACACTGATTTTGTGATCGTTAGGAGCTGAAATCGAAATCGCGATCAAAATCCGATTAATTGCACAGCCCTACTATATCCTAGGATAGGCTTATGTTCTAGATATCTATCTAATGAAAAATATTTTTAACTATTTACAAATTTGGTGACAACAACATTCAAATACAATACAAACACAGATACGTTTATTTTAAAATTCTAAATTGAATTCAGTTCTAAAATATATATTAAAGAAAAAAGCTTGTCTTTTTTTACTTGAGACTTTTTTTTAATATCTAAAACGCTGTTCACCTGCCGGTGGACCTCTTGGCCGGCAGTGGACCGCTGGTTTAACGATGAGCAAACCGCCTGGCGGACCACCAGCTCTGCCTCTGCTGGTCCGCCTGTGTCCCGCCAGCTCTATGCTAGCTGGGTAATTAATTACCTGCGGGAAACATAAGCTACAGTGAGGTTCATTTAAATGTATGACACAATCCAAATTTCCGAGCTTGACAGAAGGTGCCATGTAATGTAAAATGATGAGCGCATGATTGTTACTGCTTCACCAGTAAAAAGTAAAACTCTGCTAAAGATAAAAGTGTATTGCATTGTGAAATATATATGGATGCCATCTACAGTAGCTACTGTAGAATACGGCAGGAGAAATGCCCCGGACCGAACGCAGGTGTACTGTAGAATACGGCATAAGGAGAAACGCCCCGGAACGAGCCGAAATCATGGCATGTAGGCTATTCATCTTCCTTGACAGCAGAAAGTGAAATAAAGAACGTTTTGTCTCTAAAGTTTAAAACAATTGAATTTCTGGCGGAAAATGGATAGCCTAATGCAGTTGTGCTTTTTGTCTTCAGTGAAAGCATACAAACGATAGTTTATACTGTTCGAATTCCGTTGGTCTCTATAGTAATTCAATTTACACGTCTATAATGAAGTGACAGTAGTTTAAATTATTATGTTGTCTCTAAAACAGCTAGGCCTACATGTATATTTTACGGTCAAAACGAAGTCTGCTGTACATATAGCAAATCTTTCATTGTAAGAATAATGATGGGCGGGTGAATACCATGCTTCAATTAACAAAACTATGAATTTTGTATTCACTCCCAGTTTTCGGATAATGAAACACTTTAGTATTCGTAACTGCATTTACGTTGTAAGTCTAAGGATTTTTTTAAGGATTAGATCACTATGACTAGCCATACGGAGGAAAAGTAAGGAAAAACCCAGATGAGTAGGAGAGGATGGGATCAAATGTGCAATAAATAGAAATTTAATTAACGAATAGATTAATGTATAAATAATATTTTTTAAGTTCATAAAATGTATAGCTCCGCCCCCCGATTTCATCGTCCATCACGATGTTTCACTGTAGACATCGTCCGATGCCAAATTAGTAGACATCTCCCAACCCTAACTGTAGCTCCACTCTACACATCCTATCTATTGTAGCTTCACTACAAGGGCAGATTGGGTTCAAGCTTTTGTTTCAGTCTTTAGTCCAGACTTTACTTCTTGGGCTGGGGCTTTGTTTGGCGGGGGCTTTGTTGGGCTGGGGCTTTGTTGGGCGGGGGCTTTGTTGGGCAGCAGATGGCCTTGTGGATAAAGTGTTGGTGTTGAACTTGTAACCAAAAGGTTGCATACCAAAATAAACTTCCAGCTTGACACCATACAAGTACAGTAATAATAGGGTCAATCCAAAATGTAAATATACCTCAAACCTGAATACTTAAGAAAGTAAAAGTGAGGTATTGGCTTTTTTCTGAGAATATCTATGTTTGCACAATTGTTGGACAACTATTAGTGTGCAGAATATTTATGCAACTAAATGAGAAACAAAATGTTTCCCATCTTACTTGTTGATTTTCATTTGTTAAAGTGAGAATAATAAACAAACAACTCAACATATACAAACAATAATTTCTTTAAATTTCAAAACAAATCAGTGAACAATATAGCCACCCTTCTTTTCATTAACCATCCATAAGCCTTCCATTTATGGCATCTGTCAGTTTCTTGAACTGTTGACAATCAGCTTTTTGTGCAGCATCAACCACAGCCTCCCAGACACTGTTCAGAGAGGTGTACTGTTTTCCATCACCGTAAATCGATCATTTAAAAAGAGACCACATGTTCTCAATATGGATTAGATCAGGTGAGGAAGGGGGCCATGTCATTATTCTTTCATCTTTTAAGGCCTTTACTGGCTAGCCACGCAGTGGAGTACTTTGATGCATGTGATGGAGCATTGTCCTGCATAAAAATCATGGTCTTCTTGAAAGATGCAGACTTTTTCCTGCACCACTGCTTGAAGAAAGTGTCTTCTAAAAACTGGCAGTAGGTTTGGGAGTTGAGTTTATACCAGTACCCCACCTTGCTGGCGTCTGAGTCGAAGTGGAGCTCTGTGCCCGTTACTGATCCAGCCACGGGCCCATCCATCTGGTCCGTCATGACACACTCATCCCATCAGTCCATAAAACCTTTGAAAAATCTCTCTTCAGATATTTCTTGGCCCAGTCTTGACGTTTTAACTTATGTGTCTTGTTCAGTGGTGGTCAGGTTTCAGCCTTCCTTACCATGGCCATGTCTCTGAGCACTGAACACCTTGGACTTCTTGGCACTCCAGGTATGTTGCAGTTCTGGAATATGACAGCAATGGAGGATAATGGGTTCCTGGTATATTACATATATCTCAGGTGTTTTTAGTACTGTATATTACATATTTCCTTTGGTGCTTTTAGTACTGTATATTACATATTTCCTTTGGTGTTTTTAGTACTGTATATTACATATTTCCTTTGGTGTTTTTAGTACTGTATATTACATAGATAGACATACAACAGACACCCCCAGAAACACTAACCGGCAATTTCCACCCACTGCGGAACGGCTGTGGAGTCAATAGGTTTCCATTAAAGTCAATGTTTGTATTTTCACTGACTGTGGAACGGCTGCGTTCCGACTCCGTCCCAGCTCCGGCGATCCCCAGCCCTGTGGAGCAGATACGCAGAGCTTCTAATTCTGCCGGATGCCAGAGAGCTCCGCAGCAACTCAGCACAGTATATATGCTGTTATATCGCGCGATCATACGTGAATTCGCGAGGGTCCTCGTATATTCACTGTCAGCCGTTCCGCAACCAATACGGACCTGGTGGGTATTGAATGATGACAGAGCCGACACGCAGCAGAGCCGATCTGCAGCCGTTCCGCAGTTAGTGGAAATTCCGGGTAACCCCCCCCACACACACACAGCACCAATACACAACACCAAATATCTCTACATCATAAAAAATCAAAGTGCAATATCCTTAGCAATAGAGGGCTATCAATAGTAAGGTGCAACATCATCCATGACATATTACTGTCATACCACAATAAAATACTATGACAACGGAAGAATAAATTATTCAGTAGTGTAATACTGGTAGGAATAAATGATGTGCGAGCCCAGTTGGATTGTAAGTATAGGCACCCTATATCTTCTACCTGATGGCAGCACCTCAACAGCCTGGAAGTAAGGATGTAGCCCATCACCACTAATTGCTTGTCCTTTCTTCACCACCCTGGTTTCGCAGATTATGGTCAGAGAATTTAACTGATGTCTTGCAATCTTGCTGTCCTGTGTAACTGTCCTGTGTAATTTATTTTTGTTAGTCACCGACAAGGACTAATGCCAGGCAATAAAGCAGAAAGTTAGAATACTCTCAACAAAAGAGCGATAGAACAGGACCATCATGTCTCCTTCTACTCTGAACTATCTAAGCTTCCGCATGAAATATATTTACTGCAGACCCTTTTCTAAATGGTATTAGTGTTGGAATGCCATGATAGCTTAGCATCTAGTAATGTTCCTAATTATTTATACTCCCCTACCACAAGCCCAACTTAAATCCCTTGTCCCTCCATAGTCATCTGCTGGTGGGTCACACCCCCACGTCTAAAGTCAAATATAATTTATTTCGTTTTCTTTGTGTTGAGCAGAAGAAAACTAGACCTGCACCACTCTACAAACTGATCAACCCAAGCCCGGTAGTTGGTTTCATCATTGTCCCGTATTAAACCCACAATCGCAAATCTTATTGTGACATGCTCCGGTGTGTTGCTCCTGCATTCATTTGTGTACAGGGTAACTAAGACTGGAGAGATTGTAGTTCCTTGTGGAGCCCCCATGTTTGTAATAATAAGAGGACACTGCTTCATTTACCCTGACACGCTGCACTTGGTCAGTCAGAAAGTACTCAACCCATCTATGCATCTCACGTGTTTTTAGTACTGTATATTACATGTATTATCTGGTGTTCTTAGTACTTGTATACTATATTACATCTTTCCTCTGGTGACCTTAGTACTGTATATTACATATTTCCTCTGCTGGTTTTAGTACTGTATAAAACATGTATCTCAGGTGTTCTTAGTACTCTATATTACATATTTCCTTTAGTGTTTGTAGTACTGTATATTACATGTGTCTCAGGTGTTCTTAGTACTGTATATTTCATATTTCCTCTAATGTTCTTAGTACTGTATATTACATTTCCTCAGGTGGTCTTAGTAATGTACTGTATATTACATGTGTTCTTAGTACTGTATATTACATGTATCTCAGGTGTTCTTAGTACTCTATATTAAATATATCCTCTAGTGTTCGTAGTACTGTATATTACATGTATCTCAGGTGTTCTTAGTACTGTATATTACTACATTTTTCCTCTTGTGTTCTTAGTACTGTATATTACATATTTCCTTTGGTGGTTTTAGTACTGTTTATTACATATTTCTTCTGGTGTTTTTAGTACTGTACTGTATATTATATGTGTTCTTAGTACTGTATATTACATGTATTCTCTGAAGTTCTTGCTACTGTATATTACATGTATACTGTGTATCCTATTCAGATTGTGGAAGGAATGGAGCAAAACAGGTGGAGCCTAGAGAACGTGAGCTTCGGGTCGGGTGGGGCTCTGCTGCAGAAACTGACCCGGGACCTTCTAAGCTGCTGCTTCAAGTGCAGCTTTGTGGTGACCAACGGACTCGGGGTGAGCCAGCGAATGACCAGCGGACATTCGAATAAATTCAGGGCTTGTTGATTCTGTTTCCTCAGTTCCTTACCTCAGAGGTCCTTAAATGCATATTGGCTGCACCATAATCCATCAATTCCAGAATTGCTCATAATACCATTTATCTTAGTTTCCTGTTGATTCCAATATTCAATTTCGTAATTCAGTTTTAATTATTGACACTCAATTTCGTATTATGCTCTTTTGTTACAGTTGAACGTGTTCAAGGACCCAGTAGCCGACCCCAATAAAAGGTCAAAGAAAGGTCGTCTGTCACTACACCAAACCCCATCGGGAGCCTTTGAGACCCTAGAGGAGGGCAAAGGTGCTCAGGGGCATCATGGTCCGGTAAGATCAAGTGTGCCCAAAAACGGATTTTAACGTTGTATTAAACAATTCCTTTGCCTTAGCTGTTGTCACGACTACATACAAATAAATAAAGTTTGACTAATTATCTATGTTTTCTTGTTCATTTCTGATCACCAGGACTTGCTTCACACAGTTTTCAGAAATGGTTTGATAATGAAGACGTACACCTTTGATGAAGTTCGCGAAAATGCGAAGATCAGAGACTGTGATCTAAAAGAGTTTAAAAACTGATGCCTGCACAGTATTCAACATAATATTCAACATAATATTCAACATAATATTCCACATAAGATTCAACATAATATTCAACATAATACGCAAAAAGGACTGGACCTCATCTACCTCCTTTTAAAGCTCTTAATTGCCGAGGATGAGAGCAAACTACTTCTACACGTCCTTGTAAAAACATTCACACAAAGAGATAGAGAGACTTTAATGCTTTGATTTGCACATTGTTATAAAATATATATAATTAATAATCCACATTTTTTTATTACATATGAATCCTAGTGTTTGATTGAACACTTACGAAATACTGGGAAGGCTTCAATCAAATTCAAATTAGGAGGCAGCGTATCAAAGAGAGAGAATGACAGATTCCTCAGTAATAGAAGCCTGTATTATAAGTACAATGCTTTTTCTAATTACAATTGTGATTGATTGATTGATTGATTGATTGATTGATTGATTGATTGATTGATTGATTAATTAATTGAGTTTGTAAAACATATTAAATATACTGGTGAGCTGTATTTGTCAAGTTTTATAAAGTATTAGGATATATTAATCATATGATCTTAATTGTTTACTGTGCATTAATGGGAAGGGCCTATAAACTCTGAGGTCAGATCTTTTATTGAGGTTTAAAATACAAAATGAATATGTATTTTTTTAATGAATATGAATAAATAATTCAGTGGATATTGTACTATTTTTAGTAGCTGGGAAAAAACGTTTTTGTATATGATTTACTGTACATCTTTTTCTATGCTGGATATAAAAGATTATAATTTAATAAACAACATACATATACATCAATTTTACATGTTTTTTCTTTTTTATCTTACATACCATTATATATGTATCAGGTTAAATTTGAAGGAAGACCGTAATCTCAGGTCTCATTTTTTAAATTTTTTTTACAATTTTTTTACAATTTTTCTTGTCAGATTTGTTGCGTCCCCCAGTCTAAGTGTTGGTGGATTTCTGTATGCCCTGATCTATGTTCCTCTTCTCTGTGTGTTTGTCTATTGCTCTGTTTGTCAGTTCCCCACAGGTGGGGCGCAAATCATTTCCTCATTACCCAATCATCACTTATCAAATGACTCCTCCCTCCCGTTATCCTGTTCACCTGGTTCCAATCTTGATCTGTGTCATCATACCCTCCATCTGTATAAATTGTTTCATTTGTGTGTGACAGTCCCGCTCTGGTCGGGTCTATGTGTTTTGGTTTTGTTGTGGCCACGGTGAATTTGATACAGTCTCTCACTCGTGTTTGTATTGAGGTTACTCTCTCTGCCTGAGTGTTCGGTCGCTCTCTGTTGGTATGTGAACTCTGTTATGCTGGTGCTATTTGTGAATAGTGATGTCGGAGCCTCTCTGCCGGTGGGTAGAGGTGAATGTTTGTGTGTTATATATACACTGCTCAGAAAAATAAAGGGAACACTAAGATAACACATCCTAGATCTGAATGAATGAAATAATCGTATGAAATACTTTTTTCTTTACATAGTTGAATGTGCTGACAACAAAATCACACAAGAAGTATCAATGGAAATCAAATTTATCAACCCATTGAGGCCTGGATATGGAGTCAAAATCAAAGTGGAAAACCACACTACAGGCTGATCCAACTTTGATGTAATGTAGGCTCAGTAGTGTGTAGCCTCCACGTGCCCGTATGACCTCCCTACAACGCCTGGGCATGCTCCTGATGAGGTAGCGGATGGTCTCTGAGGGATGTTCTCCCAGATCTGGACTAAAGCATCCGCCAACTCCTGGACAGTCTGTGGTGCAACGTGGCATTGGTGGATGTCAAAGTCAAAGTTGTTTATTTGTCATACGCATCGAATGACATCACATCATCCTATGCAGAGAAATTCTTGTAACATGGCTCGACACATCTACACAGTGGGCTTAAAAAGATTATATACAATATGAAGAAATTTTAAGACAATAATAATAATAATAATAATAGCAATACACTATGTACTGAACAGTGATCCGGAGTGTACAACAGCAGAAGTAATAAATATTATAAATATGACATGGAAATTTCTTTTTAAAGGTGCATTGAATTCTGCTACTCAGATGTAGAGTGGATAAAGTGACCAGAGAATGACAGGGCTCAAGAAATGATTGTAATCAATGTTCCGTGTTAAGCAGCCGAAGGGCCTGCGGAAAGAAACTGTTTTTTAGTCTGGTAGTCCGTGATTTGATGCTCCGGTAACGTCTACCAGATGGCAGCAGTGAGAAAAGGGCACGGCCTGGATGACTGTGGTCTTTTAAGATGTTCTGTGTTTTCCTCAGGCATCGCTTGTGGTAGATGCCTTGCACGGTGGGTAGAACACAGCCTATGATGCGCTCCGCTGACTTCACCACCATCTGAAGGGCCTTGCGATCAGCAGCGGAGCAGCTGCCGTACCAGGCTGTAATGGAGTGATAATGGAGTGAGACATGATGTCCCAGATCTGCTCAATCGGATTCAGGTCTGGGGAATGGGCTGGCCAGACCATAGCATCAATGCCTTCCTCTTGCAGGAACTGCTGACACACTCCAGCCACATGAGGTCTAGCATTGTCTTGCATTATGAGGAACCCAGGGCCATCCGCACCAGCATATGGTCTCACAAGGGGTCTGAGGATCTCATCTCGGTACCTAATGGCAGTCAGGCTACCTCTGGCGAGCACATGGAGGGCTGTGCGGCCCCCCAAAGAAATGCCAACCCACATCATTACTGACCCACCACCAAACCGGTCATTCTGGAGGATGTTGCAGGCAGCAGAACGTTCTCCACAGCGTCTCCAGACTCTGTCATGTCTGTCACATGTGTTCAGTGAGAACCTGCTTTCATCTGTGAAGAGCACAGGGCACCAGTGGCGAATTTGCCAATCTTGGTGTTCTCTGGCAAATGCCAAAAGTCTTGCACGGTGTTGGGCTGTAAGCACAAGCCCCACCTGTGGACGTCGGGCCCTCATGCCACCCTCATGGAGTCTGTTTCTGACCGTTTGAGTGGATACTTGCACATTTGTGGTCAGCTGGATGTCATTTTGCAGAGCTCTGGCAGTGCTCCGCCTGCTCCTCCTTGCACAAAGGCGGAGCACTGCCCTCCTACAGCCTCCTCCACATTTCCTGATGTACTGGCCTGTCTCCTGGTAGCGCCTCCATGCTCTGCACACTACGTTGACAGACACACCAAACCTTCTTGCCACAGCTCGCATTGATGTGCCATCCTGGATGAGCTGCACTACCTGAGCAACTTGTGGGTTGTATACTCTCATGATACCACTAGAGTGAAAGCACCGCCAGCATTCAAAAGTGACCAAAACATCAGCAAGAAAGCATAGAAACTGGGAAGTGGTCTGTGGTCACCACCTGCAGAACCACTCCTTTATTGGGGGCGTCTTGCTAATTCCCTATAATTTCCACCTGTTGTCTGTTCCATTTGCACAACAGCATGTGAAATTGATTGTCAATCAGTGTTGCTTCCTGAGTGGACAGTGTGATTTCAAAGAAGTGTGATTGACTTGGTGTTACAGTGTGTTGT
>JACXGM010027080.1:0-14614 GCA_016801145.1 Umbra pygmaea
GAGATCTACAGCTGAGGTGGGCGAGTCTGTCCATAGGACAACAATCAGTCGTATACTGCACAAATCTGGCCTTTATGGAAGAGTGGCAAGAAGAAAGCCATTTCTGAAAGATATCCATAAAAAGTGTCGTTTAAAGTTTGCCACAAGCCACCTGGGAGACACACCAAACATGTGGAAGAAGGTGCTCTGGTCAGATGAACTTTTTGGCAACAATGCAAAACGTTATGTTTGGCGTAAAAGCAACACAGCTCATCACCGTGAACACACCATCCCCACTGTCAAACATGGTGGTGGCAGCATCATGGTTTGGGCCAGCTTCTCTTCAGTAGGGACAGGGAAGATGGCTAAAATTGATGGGAAGATGGATGGAGCCATATACAGGACCATTCTGGAAGAAAACCTGATGGAATCTGCAAAAGACCTGAGACTGGGATGGAGATTTGTGTTCCAACAAGACAATGATCCAAAACATAAAGCAAAATCTACAATGGAATGGTTCACAAATAAACATATCCAGGTGTTGGAATGGCCAAGTCAAAGTCCAGACCTGAATCCAATCGAGAATCTGTGGAAAGAACTGCAAACTGCTGTTCACAAACGCTCTCCATCCAACCTCACTGAGCTCGAGCTGTTTTGCAAGGAGGAATGGGCAAACATTTCAGTCTCTCGATGTGCAAAACTGATAGAGACATACCCCAACAGACTTACAGCTGTAATCGCAGCAAAAGGTGGCGCTACAAAGTATTAACTTAAGGGGGCTGAATAATTTTGCATGCTCAATTTGTCAGTTTTATATTTGTTAAAAAAGTTTGAAATATCCAATAAATTTAATTCCACTTCATGATTGTGTCCCACTTGTTGTTGATTCTTGACAAAAAATTATAGTTTTATATCTTTATGTTTGAAGCCTGAAATGAGGCAAAAGGTCGAAAAGTTCAAGGGGGCTGAATACTTTCGCAAGGCACTGTATATGTATCTGTATACACATGCACATGGTGTGTGGTGGAGTGTTGGAGAGACAGGGAGACCAAGGCAGGTAGATAATTTCTAGTTTTTACTGGTCCAGGAAATGCACAACAGAAGAATTGCAGTGCAGGAGAATCTATTAGCAAGTGCACAACGGTATATAGTTAACTGCTATGGTCTTAGCGGCATAGAATGCTTGGAGCAACTATAAAGAAAGTATGCAATAAACTCGAACAAAACATCTCTTTTTTCACACGTAGTTAATGTAAGTACACTTCCCGGACATGAGCAAACCAAACAGTTACAACGTAACAGATTATCACCAATGACATTACAATAATGAACAGCGCCTTCCTCCCATTCACCCAGACTGATATAGGTACTGAGCTGTCAGCTGAGAGTGCTTAGGTAATTAGGCCAACTCAGTCCCTAATCAGTACCAGGTGAAAGAGAGGAAGGCGCTACACAGCACACAACTCAACACTAAATTCAATATAACAAAAACCACAGTACATAAGCACTGGCCATATAAAGGAATAATATGGAATGAACAGTAATATACATTACCTGAGTCCAATACCCTCAAATAGGGAGTCTATTACAGCCCACCTTGGGCTGGATGTTATAACTGTAGATATTCATATACATTTCACTGTTTACATACTGTAAATGTACTGTTAACATTCTGCTCATAATCTGCACCTTAAACGTTAAAAATGTTTACAGTACTGTGATGTATGTAGAAATAAGACATGCACTAATAGACCAGAAAAAAACGTACCGATTTTGATATGAAACTGTAAAGTATATTCAATTCTGTGCCAAAGTGTAAAGCCACCTGGAAAAAATTTCAATTTAAATTAATTTAGCAGATTTTATCTAGAGCAACAGTAAGTACAGGGACATGTCCTGGATCAAACAAGGGCACAATGACATCTGTCCCACTTGGGAATTGACCTACACACTAGCCATTTTCTGATGACATAACTTCCTATAACCACTGAGACATTTGTTTAAAGCTATTTATTTCTTTTTGTTTGGGCAGTATGTTTTTGTTTGTATAAACATCATCTAACATTACAATAAAGACAAATAAACATTATTACAATAAAATAAATCAAAACTTTATTTTTTCCCTGACTTTCCTCCCTTCCCAATTCCATCTGTATTCCTGCCTTGTCAGCAGCTCCTTGTACAGGTCTGTGGGATAAGAGGGGCGCACACTTGTTTCATCCAACCGCATGTCCTCCGAGCCACCGATGATTCGTTTCGCACTGTTCACCCAACACAGAATCCTTTAGGAGGATCATGTATGGGATATTATGTTCAACGACTTTACTTCCGCGATTGAATTTACAGGTGCCCGATTTGAACACAAGGAGTCACTGGAGTGATATGTAATCTGGTAATCTGACTTATCTAACCGAAATACCAGGCAGCACTATGCCAATTTTATGCTGCCTCATGCAGGAGATCTGGGGAAAATCAGAGAACCCATGGTCAGGCTCGAAACCATGACCATTGTGATGTAGACTGTCCTGTAATGTAGTGACTGAGCCCACTATGCCATGCGGACCCTCAATACTTTCATGTGTTGTCAAAAGTCAACACGCCAAAAAGACGTTTGAATAAACTGGGCACGTTGAAGGCAGAACATGCTATGGAAGCATTAAAAACCTGTCTGATCTAATAAAATCCAGTACATTTTCTGAAATAATGTTTTGACCATGCGAAAGAACCTTCGAAGAAATGTCTAATGTTCCCTTATTGGTAAAAACATAACCGTTCACAATGATAATCTATTGAACATGTAACAACTTGTTTTGCATTTTAGGGCAGGCTTTACAAAATACAGTTACATTTCATCATAACAATCTTTCCTTGTGTTTACTGTTTGTGTTTACTTTTTACATTTTCAATAGTTAAAAATAAATTTTTCATGCCCAAAATTTGTTGCAAGTGGCCTAATACTTTAACAACACTTAATTTAGTAGAGATTCCATATCTAGTAGCCTTTGCTATAGGGGTCAATCATGTTGCTGGGGCATGGTGATGTCAATTCCATAGTTGTTGATTCCCAATAGGGGCCAGGAAAAATAAAGTATGAAAATGCAGTCATTAAGTCATTGTCACACCAGCACATTTCCTTAGAAAATAATAGTTTTACAGTTAGATCAGCCTTGCACGGCTATATTGTCATTTTTTTATTTAAGCCTGTATTAAAGAACACATAGTATTACATACTGTATAACTAATATGGTTAATGTCGTTTAAAGTTACTTTAAACTGGTTTAGGAATGTTGTTTACAGCCTGATACAACTCATATTCTTTAAAAGTTAAAAACACTTCATTCAAAGCTTTAGCCAGGTAAACCAAACAAATTGTGTGCTTATAACTCTTATGTTCTCAATAAGGAAGGTTACCATCATACTATGGGTGAATAGTCATAATAGCATCATAAAATGACATGATATTTGTATTCTTCACTAAACCGTAATGCAGCGTAACATGGAGTCTTATATTATCCACATATTACCCTGAACGAGGAGCCAAGAAATCCAAACAAAATACTCCTATCAAATTCTATTCAAAGCTGGTAAGGGACACCTGACTATCCTAGAGACGAGGAAGCAATCCGGCAGGAGGCTGAGTGAATAGGAGAGAGCCACTCATAGGCACTTGGCAGAGATGCCGGGCCTAGGAAGGGATGGAAATCGCAGAGAACATCTGTGACTAATACCGTCTTGTAAGTGCTAGACCCAAAGAAAATGTAGAGTGCTCCAGAACAATTCGAGATATAAAAAGAAAGGAGCGAAAAAAGATTTCCTCAAAAGCTAAATGATAGACCATTACTCTAACAGGAAAAAGATGTACAATTATGTTGATGATTGAACTATACTTTGGATTTAATGGCTGCCAAATTGTACCAGAGTGGCTTAGGATTTCAAGTTGACATTAAAACAAAGGGATTCATTCACTGACTATTCAATATTATATGTGCAGGATAGATGTCCAAAGCTTCAATAATATGATGACAACAGTAATGCATTATACAGTATAAGAGAAGTGGCTAAGCAATAATGTGTTCAATAAATAATACAAAGCTGAAATATATTTATCATGTACCATACAGTCAGAATGCTAACATTTACATACCAATTTAAACAAGTGTCCTAAAGACCTTGAGGAAATCAACAGGAGAAGAACATAATTACCTTGAAACCCTAGATCTTCAATTCTTCAGTGTTTGTTAAATTATCAAAGGAGAGTGCTGTATGTGTGTGTGAGTATTTGTGCATGTGCGTGTGTGTACTCTCCTTCTGTAAAAAGGTGTCTCGTCTTCCAGAGCCAGGGACAACGCGGTTGGATGCAGCAAAAAAGAAAGAAAAAAAATAATGGGACGCGTGACAAGTGTCTTCATCTTGCATTAATTGCTCAAATTGAAGCAGTGCCACATCTCTCCAAGCTAGACGTTGCTGCAAAGTCCCTTTGATATGATAATGGCATGCTTCTTAGCAGAGGAAACTGCTAATTGCAGTCGGTAATTTGGTGGCATGCACCTGTCGACACGAGCCACTTCTGCACCTTGCCATGGCCAAAGTTCCAGCCACACACAAAAGCAGTCCACTGGTGAAATTACACTCAATCACTCAGGCCCATGTTTCCAACAGATGCTTCCTTTTCCTGTATTGAACACCATCTCTGGTCTACATTCAGATTTTAATATTCAGTCAGTAATACAAAACCAGCACACCTTTGCAAAAATAGCTACACCATATCAAACTCTGTTCATTTGAAATTGCATTGAGATATTGTGCACTAAATACGTTGAGGAACCCAAAACAGGAATCTCACATGGATCATTGCATATTAGCTCCTCTCCAAACAACTACATTGCTATAAAACTAAATGTGAACACATTGGTTAAGTGCCATACACTCAATAAGCAAATCTCATTCTCAACAAAGGTCGTTCCTGGTTTGAGGTTCATGTCCTGGATGCTTCTTTAATGTCTGATGTCTGAAAATAAATAGGCTAATAGCATGTTTTTTCACTTTTACTACAAACTCATCACAGTCCTTTAATGTCAAAGGCTGTTCTGACTAAGCCTCACACACACCACAAACAATAGTGTTGGTTCATCTGTGACAGCACAAGATAATTTTTCATCCTCACTCTGTCTCAGCAGTAAGGAATGTTAGCCTCAGCCACATCTTGGCTCCAATTCTGAAAATACATTCAATTATGCATTAATACAAGGCTGTGATTCTCCAGTGAAACATTAAATTACACATTTAGTCAAACACTCGCCATCCAAGCCAGTTTAATGATGTCATCGATTATTTGGATGCTGACATACAAAACCCAACACCCAAGTATTTCTGAAAATCTGGATAACTGGGACAGCTACTGGAACTGGTCTCTGATTCATTTCCCCCATGCAGCCCCTGGAGGTGGGAAAGAGAAAAAGAGAACTGTGACTGACAAAGACAGCCTTCATGTGTCATTTCCTTACCCCGCTGTTCCCCTGACCCACCCACAGACATCCTCATTCAGTCCTGAAGCCAATTTTCTGACCTTAAATCAACCCACACGGTGCCCGTCTCCAATTTGGCCATATTAACCACCCATGCAGCGGGCCGGAGCACCAAAACAAGTCGAGCTGGGAAGTGTCTATATGTACTGGACACCAGAACACAAATTAGGGTCTGTTCTTACTGTTTAACCCTAAACTCATGCACTACGAGGTCTGGAGCATGCTGGTTTTCTGTTCTCATCATAATTTGCACCTGCCTGATCTTCCAGGTTTCAATAAGTGCTCAATGAGATGGAAGCAATAAAAAACTATCATTATGGTGATTTTGGTTTTGCATTGAATTGGTATATATTACAGTAATTCCTCAAATAAAAACCAGTAGTCAATTAAACGCCGGGCCTCTGATGGTGGCCGGGGGCGTGGTCAACACGGACAAATAAAGGCCGGTCTTAAATAAAGGCCGGGGGGAATATTACGTTTGGATAATCTCCTATAGGTGCCTTTCATATAATGTGCATTCCAGTTAAGCGTAATGTACATTTCTATCACTTTAATAGATTCAACAATATATTCATACTATTTTCAGATTATGGTACTTCTGCTCCTGCGAGCTGCCGCTCTGTAGGTTTTTGTTCCAAACCTAATTAGGCACAAGTGACGCTACTCACTACCAGTTTGAAATGCTAACTCAGGGTAGTCACAACTCGGGTTGGACAGAACATTTACAGAATGCCAGCTCGCGGGAGCAGGAAATAGGATCGCTAAGTATATTTTTCCTACTGGTATTTCAGTCAATGCGGCTGTATGTTTTACTCAGCTTGGTGTTGTTTGTATTAACGTACAGGTAGATGGCAGTAACCACATTGGAAATAACATGGCTCCCATTCAGTGCAAGCGATTGAATCTTCAACAACTTTTTTCAACTATGTATTGGATTTGGAACGGTTACAAGAAGTGTTGAGATTGCGATAACAATGTAATGCAGCAATAAAAGGCAAACTGGAACAAGGATTTACACAAAAATATAGCCAATTATACTTATCAAACAGAGGGAATCAGAAATAAAGGCCTGCCTCTAACAAAAGCCTGCTTCAAATAAAAGCCGGTTGCCTTCTGCAGTAGAGGTAAATAAAGGCCCCGGTCTTTATTTGAGGAATTATGGTATTTAAAGTTTGTAGCACGGCCATTTAGACAGGGAACCTGATTGACATCTGTTCAGTCAGCATCAGCTAAACGAGGACACTGGTCATCAGTGCCTATCCTTAGTAATTCCTGAGTGTCTAAGCTTTCTGTAGATATATAACATGTATATATAACCTAGTAATAGGACTTGTGAACTGTGATTGTTTGGACTTGTGAACCAGTTTTTGGGGGGCAGAAATCTCCCTGCGGCGGGAGAGTGCTCCCTAAGTAGTTAAGATGACTATTTAGGCTAGTGCACTCACCTAGTCTGTAGCATGTGGTGATTTCATCTGTGTACAATGGTGTCAGTTCTGGGTCGGTGCAGTGTTTAGGCTTGTTTAGGGGGATGGTGGTTCATTCCCCTGGTGGTGTATCCTTTCCCACTGTTAACACCGTGATTAGGGTTTGATTACCATGGCCAAGACATGTGGCATTGTGTGAGCATTCCACTGCTTTTGGTATATAGGACAGCTCCAGGATCCTGGAGTGTACTCCAGGCCGTTTGGCTTTAGCAGGAGTTCTTCATTTCCTGCAGTAGCAGACATATCTTTACAGTGTAATAGATGCAGTGTAGAAACTTTGCAGTGTAAAATATAGTCTTTGAGTCAGGTAGCAGTTGGTTATTTTCAGTTTAATATGCACTCCTTGTGCAAGACAGGGATCACCACAGGAAGGTAACAGATCGTATAGCGAATGCCTGCTCAACGACATCAGTTGGCTTTTATAGCCTTTTTCGGACTGAGCGTTACAACACATTCGAGTTTGTTACAAAAGACCCTTCTAGCATCTACCTCTCTTATCAGACCTGTGACTCACATGTTGTCAGCAGGGTCCCCTAGACATTCGGTCATCTTCTAGCATTTTCATGCTTCAAAGGAGCACATTCTATGTTACCCTGTCCTTCTAGCCTGAATGGTATAATATTTGTGTATTCAATCTATGGTACTACCACAGTGGAGATATTATATATATCTAATCTATAATAGATAAAAGAGCTGAGCTATCCACTGTCTGTAAGCTACCTGCTCCCTGTAATCATGAACACAGCCATGATGGCCTTGACTTACTTCTCTGTGCTGACTCATTCTTATGCCTTACAATAACAGTGAGCCACAGGCCTCAGTTTTTGAGATGACCTCATTCACCACTCTCCACTGACACCACATTCCATATTATTACGCAAATTGGAATAAGGTCTCATAAACATTAAATATTTAGTTTTTCGATCAAACTCATGAATGGTTTCGTGTATTCGGGCTCTTAGTATCACTGAATTCAATCTCAGACATAATTAGTTTGCCTGGTGAGCTCAATTAAAGAAAAACTACTTAAGAAGGATGTTCCACATTATTAGGATTACCAGGATTGAGTACAAGGTTTCCCTCCTCACACACCAATGCATTCATGGACATGCCCCCCCCACCTCAAAGAACTTATCAAAACACAACATGTCCCCTCCGCTCCACTCACTCAAACCTTCTTCAAATACCCAGAACTAAACTCAGGACAATGGGGGATAGGGCCTTTTGTGCAGCTGCCCCGCGCCTGTGAAATGCCCTACCTGACACCTTGAGCTGACTGTTTTAAAAAAGGTCTACCTGACCCTGACTGTTTTAAAAAAGGTCTTAAGACATTTCCTCTTAGCAAAGTTTTTCGTCCCTTTTTAGATGTTTGTTTTATTCTATAAATTAAATAAATCTATAAAAAAAATATTTTTCTAACCTGTAGCACTTTGAGATCTTTTGATGAAAAGGGCACTATAAATAAAATGTATTATTATTATTTATTATTTATTATTGTTATTAAGCGACGGAAAAGTATTAAATAGTGCAATGCCTTGGACACGGTATGAAAACATTAGATATTTCAGCAAAACTTAAGCGTGATCATCGTACAGTGAAGAGATGTGTGGCTGATTCAGAGCACAGATGGGTTTGTGCAGATAAAGGCATAATGAGGAAGGTTACTGCCAAACAAATTCATTGATTAAGAGAGCTGCTAAAATGCCATTACAAAGCAGCAAACAGGTATTTGAAGCTGCTGGTGCCTCTGGAGACCCGCAAACCTCAAGGTGTAGGATCCTTCAGAGGCTTGCAGTTGTGCATAAACCTACTATTCGGCCACCACTAACCAAAGCTCACAAGCAGAAATGGTTGCAGTGGGCCCAGAAAAACATAAAGACAAATTTTCAAACAGTATTGTTTAATGATGAGTGCCGTGCAAATCTGGATGGTCACCATGTACCAATAAGGCTGCAATGTCAACAAAGAAGTGGTGGAGTCATGTTTTGGGCCAGTAATATGGGGAGAGAGCTGGTGGGCCCTTTAGGGCTCATGAAGGTGTGAAAATGACCTTGGCAAAGTATATAGAGTTTCAGACAGACCATTTTCTTCCATGGTACACAAAGATGAACCATGCCTTCCGTAGCAAAATCATCTTCATGCCTGACAATGCACCATCTCATGCTGCAAAGAATACCTTTGTATCATTGGCTGCTATGGACATGAAAGGAGAGAAACTCATGGTGTGGCCCCCATCCTCCCCTGATCTCAACCCTATTGAGAATCTTTGGAGCATCCTCAAGCAAAAGATCTATGAAGGTGAGAGACAGTTTGCATCAAAACAGCAGCTCTGGGAGGCTATTCTGATATCCTGCTAAGAAATTCAAGCAGAAACTCTCCATAAACTCACAAGTTCAATGGATGCAAGAATTGTGAAAGTGACATCAAAGAAGGGATCCTATGTTAACATGTAACTTGCCCTGTTAAGATGTGTTTGATTGAAATAGCTTTTGATTTCAGTATATTTATCTATATATATATATTTATCTTGTATTTATATATATTTCAGATATGACCTCCTAATGCTGCAACTTCAACTAATGACCATTTTCAGTTCTTTGAAACCGATTTGAAACTCAGTTATGCATAATAATTTGGAACAGTGAATTTGGAGTTTTTTATTTTTGAAGAAAATACCGTTTTCATTGGGTGGTTTGTTAAATGAAATTCGACTTATACTAGAAAATTATACTGACTGTAATTTACATTGACTATTTAGGAAAATCAGTGTAAAATATAACTTGCATAATAATTTGGAATGCGGTGTAGTTATAAAAATTTGAACTGCTTTAAACTGTTAGAGCCAACATAGTCCTACCAATTACACTTACGGTAAACTCATCAGCAATTCTCAACAAGTCAATCGAGACAACCTATCTAGCTCAAAGTGGTTGACTGAGCAATATTCTGTGAGCCATTATTTTTAATTCTATATCAAGTTCATCCAGTTTTATACACAAACAAATCCAAAGTAGATTTCCATCTGGTCCTGGATGGTTTTTACAGTTGGTTTTCAGGATAATGATTAGAACACAAAACCTTAGTCCATGTGAGCATCGGAACTCGGATTATCTAACAAACATATATGGTCATCTTCTTGGCTCAAGATGGTTGAAAGCAAGAATTGAAACCTGTCTAACTCTTTACCAAAAACATTTTCTGTCTCTAAAGCCATTGCTGGGTATTTTCCAAAACCACCACCAGTGCGAGTTTGTCCTAGGCTCGATAAAAGGCTTCACTTGTGGCAACTAACCATAGGAGCAGCTTGATTCACCCGATAACTTTCCTGCCTTTGTCATATTACGTCCTCAATATATTCTGGCTCAAACATGTTTCGATATTACCATTAAATAACACTTGACCAAAGTTGAAATCATCAGGTATTTAACCAGTTTCACTAACTTTATAGAAAACAAAATCCCTCCTCAACTCTTAAATAGCTACGTATTTAATGAAAGAATTAAATCCATAATATTCTCGGCCTCACTACAAAGTTTTATTCTCCAATCAACTTGATTCAGGGGCGGGACAAATAAAGATAAGGAAGTCAACTGAACGCATCCCCTGAATCTAGCTGTAGTTTGCAAAAATCACTACAATGATGTAAATATGTAATTGTAGTGAAATTTGGAAACTTTTGGTGCCCCAGTTGGGAACTATAGAATGCAGTTAATGACTGTCACTGAAACATGACCACCACAACAATTGTGGGGTGTTTGGGGGTCTGGAGTGTTCCTTTCATTTAGGCTGCATCCCCACTCTACGATGCATTGTTTGGCCTTGTGTCTTGCTGGCAGCAATCAAACATTACTTCCTGGTAACATCATTTCTAAATGGAAGTCTGCGATTAATCTGGAGAATAGGTCTTATACAACTGAATGTATTCATGATTGTAGACAAATGCTATATACAGATGTTCCTCATCTAATTTTGAGGCACTCACACAGCGTCAATGTACGGTACATTAAGTGAACCTGTAATGGACTATTAAAGACGGAGCATGGCGCTAGACCGTTTAAAATAGTAGGAAAAGGCAGCCAAATTGTACTGTGCAATACCTGATCTGATCACAGCAGATATTATTGTATAAAAACAGACAACCCATTTTTTTATATTATTGTATTTAAACAGGTATCACATTTTTAAAAGAAACACATGATTGAGAGACAGTGCCTGTAAATAAACTAATGTGGTTGTGTATTCTGTGGTTCAAGAAATAACACATGAATATAGAGACAGTGCCTGTAAATAAACTAATGTGGTTGTGTATTCTGTGGTTCAAGAAATAACACATGAAGCAGCAGTGCCTCTCAGGCACATTTCAGGGCACCTTTGACCTCTAGGCCATGTCCGCGCGACAGATTTATGAATGTAAGTGTCTACTCTGTGCCACAGCTCAGCGATGCTGTAGCAGTAGTATACATGCAGGTTCAGTACAATATAATGTACAGTACAAAAGTTTCAGGGTTTACATCATCCTTACAGTATGTTTGTCCTTTACACAGTAGTATCCAGTTTCAACCCATGAGTTATAGTCCTCACTAGTTAGTTTATTGTATACTTATTGAGCAGTAGGTGGCCTTTTGTTGTCTCTAGTAATTTTGTGTGTACAGTATCTCACAAAAGCGTGTACACCCCTCACATTTCTGGAAATATTTGACTAGAACTTTTCATGTGAAAACACTGAAGAAATGACACTTTGCTACAGTATAAAGTAGTGAGTGTACAGCTTTTATAACAGTGTAAATTTGTTGTCTCCTCAAAATAACTCAACACACAGCCATTAAGATCTAAACCACTGGAAACATAAAGGAGTACACCCCCAAATTAAAATGTCCAAATTGGGCCCATTTAGCAATTTTCCCTCCCTGGTGTCATGTGACTCGTTAGTTTTACAAGGTCTTGGGTGTGAATGGGGAGCAGGTGTGTTAAATTTGGTCTTATCACTCTCACACTCCCTCATACTGGTCACTGGCAGTTCAACATGGCACCTCATAGCAAATAACTCTGAGGATCTGAAAAAAAAGAATTGTTGCTCTACATAAAGATGGCATAGGCTATAAGAACATTACCAAGTCCCTGAAACTGAGCTGTAGCATGGTGGCCAAGACCATACAGCATTTTAACAGGACAGGTTCCAGTCAGAACAGGCCTCGCCATGGTCGACCAAAGAAGTTGAGTGCACATGCTAAGCAGCCGCGGTCGGTGGATCTTAATTGGGGATGCCGGGCTCGCATTACCGTCCGGACTGGGGGAAACAGAATGATATCACACAATGGGTTTGATGCGATACACACTGTCCCATTGACTCCGGTCCCAAACGTAATGCAAGCCCGGCATTCCCAATAACATCATTTCACTGTAGTCCTGAACAAAATTACGAGCCCAGCATACCCAATTAAGATCCACTGACCGCGACTGGTGCTCAGCATCATATCCAGAGGTTCTCTTTCAGTAATCGGTAATATACGTATGAGTGCTTCCAGCATTGCTGCAGAGGTTGAAGGGGTGGGGGGTCAGCCTGTCAGTTCTCAGACCATATGCCACACATTGCATCAAATTGGTCTGCATGGCTGTCATCCCAGAAAGAAGCCTCTTCTAAAGATGATACACAGGATGCAAGCAAACAGTTTGCTGAAGGACATGGATTACTGGAACCATGTCCTGTGGTCTGATAAACTTATTAGGTTCAGATGGTGTCAAGCGTGTGTAGCGGCAACATGGTGAGGATTACAAAGAGAAGTGTTTCTTGCCTACAGTCAAGCATGATGGTGGGAGTGTCATGTTCTGGGCCTGCATGAGTGCTGCCGGCACTGGGGAGCTACAGTTCATTGAGGGAACCATTAATGTCAACATGTACTGTGACATATTGAAGCAGAGCATGATCCCCTCCCTTTGGATTCTGGGCTGCAGGGCAGTATTCCAACATGAAAGCTAGAACAAAAACACCTCCAAGACAACCACTGCCTTGGTAAAGAAGCTGAAGGTAAAAGTGATGGACTGGCCAAGCATGTCTGCATCTGTGGGGCATCCTCAAATGGTAGGTGAAGGAGCGCAAGGCTCCTCCAGCTCCGTGATGTCATCATGGAGGAGTGGATGAGGACTCCAGTGGCAACCTGTTAAGCTTTCCATGCCCAGGACGGTTAAAGCATTGGTGGCCACACTAAATATTGACACTTTGGGCCCAATGTGGACATTTTCACTTAGGGGTGTACTCACTTTTGTTGCCAGTAGTTTAGACCTTAATTGCTGTGTGTTGAGTTATTTTGAGGAGACAGCGGATTTACACTGTTATACAAGCTGAACACTCACTACTTTACATTGTAGCATAGTGTCATTTCTTCAGTGTTGTCACAGGAAG
This sequence comes from Umbra pygmaea, assembly GCA_016801145.1. Taxonomy (NCBI): domain Eukaryota; kingdom Metazoa; phylum Chordata; class Actinopteri; order Esociformes; family Umbridae; genus Umbra; species Umbra pygmaea. The sequence continues at coordinate 13,389 of JACXGM010027080.1, forward strand.
AGTTAAAATTGTGTGTACTCACTTTTGTGAGATACTGTACATGTAAACAAGTAAGCAGTAACCACTATTGATTATTCAGGTGCGTCAGAATTCCTCAAAACTCCTCATTCTACAGTTGCCAGGTCTTAAATGGCACACATTGGTCAGTGTTTGTACTACTGACACTGTCTTCAGAGTCAGTTAGATGAAATCCATCTGGTCCTATATCTTCTCTTCATCTTCTGATTACATGAGAGCGATTACAGATAATTGTAGAGTATTACAATCACTCTATGTTGGATATGGTTTCTGATAAGATCATTGTGTAAATTACAAGCTGTATGATCTAATGTGCTTCATGGGCTTGAAATGGAGAGATAAACAGTGTTGGAATATTATCAGTGTAGCAGTGTAGGATAGTAAAGCTTCCTTTTCTCGTAATAATACCTCTGTTTGTCCTCTTCACTTCATGACGTACCTACAGTTCCTATAGAAAATAATTGTGCCCCTTTGAAAAAGTCACGTTTTATCTCACAGCTTGAATTTAAAACTTATAAAAAATATATTGTTCTGTTCCAGTTTTATTTACACATTCTGCCTCACAACGTAAAAAGGCAACAGTTCGGATTGGGGAATATTTGCCCATTCTTCCTTGCAGAATTGTTCAAGTTCAGTCAAATGTCATGGTGAGTGTTGGGTCCACGTGGTGTAGTGGGCTAAGTTGCTGCATTGCACGACAGTCTACGTGATGATGCGCAAAAAATATATGTTCAAGTCTGACTATGGGTTCTCTGAGGGTGTCCTGTACAAGGCAGCGCAAATTGGCATAGCACTGCCCAGGATTTGGGTTAGTTAAATCAGATTACCTATCCTGCCACGCTGCGCTACAGCGACTCCTTGTGTCCAGATTGTGCGTCTGTGGGTTACATCGCGGAAGTATAGTTGGTGAACGTAATCATCCCGTGCATGATCTGACTAAAAGCTTTCATGTTGGATTTGTGGTGCGAAAACACTACTCTGGACTGCTAGGCAATACATGTTGTGCTCTGTGCGTGATCTCGCGGGATATCGCGGGATCCCGCGGGATCGCTGTAGCAGCCATCATGCAAGTGTTATTTAAATATACTTCTGGTGTACTTACAAACTTTTCAATGCCTTGTTCTATATGTACAGAACCTATTTGTACTACTGTAAAAGTTTGGGCAAATTCTGGGCATTATTAGTGGGGTTATTTACGAGATACACCC